>JAKCPI010016128.1:0-11692 GCA_023213315.1 Euborellia annulipes
GTTTGAATATTTTATATTTTAATTTATAAAATCGATATCAAGCCCTAAATGTGCTAATTTAATTAAATAAAAAATCTGGTGACAGCGCACAGCACACAACTTTCTCTTACCCTTCGGTAAGAGAAAGTTGTCTGTCCGTCACACCAGATTTTTTTGTGTCAGGATATATTTAGTTTCCCATAGCACCTTAGTTTCAAACTTGCATTTTAAATGTTGATTGCTTGAAATAAACTATGGTTATTTTTCAAAATTTTAATCTCATATTTGGACATTTTATACACAATATAGAATCGTAAATAAATACAAAATTTCATAAGAATTGGAAAAAATTTTTAAATGCGTAAAAAAGTTCCAAAGGGGACCCCCAAGAATCAGAAATTAACATACAAATCCCTATAGGAAATTAACATTTGTTTCTATGCGAAAAAAATAAGGTGGAAAGGGAATTTTAAAAGAGTAGAGAGGAGACGATAATGTTTGCAAGTGAGAGAGAGACATATATGTTTTTCTTTGAAACAATTAAGGACACAAATAAAATAAAAATAAATGGGGAATTTAAATAATAGATTGATTTTTTTTTTTTTTTTTTTTTTTTTTTTTTTTTTTTATTTATTAGGCAAAAGGCAGAGCCATCATGCCTTCATACAATTTTTGTAAGAGTACAAATTAATATGACTATAAACAAATAAGGATACAATATAAACGTTACAAATAAATAAGACTACAAACAACTAAGGATACAAAATATAGGATACAAATAAATGAGGCTACAAACAAATTAGGATAAAATATAAAGGGTACAAATAAATAGGATTACGAACAAATAAGAATACAATATAAATGCCACAAATAAATAAGATTACAAATAAATAAGGATACAAATAAATAGAAATACAAATCAATAAGGATACATATAAAGAATACAAATAAATACGACTACAATCAAATAAGGATATAAATAAATAAGAATACCAAGAAAAAAGAGTACAGTCTTTTTTTTTTTTTTTTTTTTTATAATATTATTTTATTGTGTTTTATGAAAGAGTCGATTAAGTGGATGGTATTTCTTTCTGGGTTTTTTAAAAATTTTATAATTTTGGTAGGGTCCCTAAAATTAGGTGCTATTTCTTTTATTTCTCTGGATCTCTGACGGTTATATAGAGGGCATTCAAATACAATGTGGTACGGTGTTGCGTGGGACGTTAAGCAAGGACAAAGAGGACTTTGAACTATATTAAAGCGGGAAAGGTGTGTGTATGCTCTAGTATGGTTGATTCTTAGGCGATTGATTAGTGTAATTATTGATCTGGATGAATCTGGAAACTTATCAAACCATGGTGGACCAGGGGTGGGCTTAATTTTGGCTAGGAATGATCCTCTGAACCTCGAAGAGTCTTTCCACTCTTTAGTCCATTCCGCTTTTTGAGTTGCTTTAACCAAACTTAGAATGTCGTTCCAAGGAGTTGACACCTTTAAGGGCACCCCATGGAACGCAGCTCTTTTTGCCAAGAAATCGACCACATTGTTCCCTCTAGATTGACTGTGAGACTTCGTCCATCTAAGTGCAATTATTTTCTTTTTATTTATTTCTTCTTCCAGAAGTTTTACTATGCTGAATACCAAAATGTTGGTTGATTTATGTAGCTTAAATTGGGAGATTGCTTTTAAAGCACTTTGACTGTCCGATATAATAAGTAGGGACTGAAATGAGTGACTTCTGAAAAAAAGTAGTGCCTCTCGTATGGCCATTAGCTCCGAAGAGAAAATAGAGAAGGAATTTGGAAGCTTAAATATTTCAAAATTGTTATTTGTTTGCATCGAAAATGCGCATCCTACATTATTTTCAAATTTAGACCCGTCGGTGAAAATTACGCACTCATAATGTAGGTTTGCTGGGTTTGCTATATCTGCATCTATTTGAAGACTGATTAGACCAGGTGATAACTGAAAAAATGGAGGTAAGGAACTTTTTGAGAGAGTAATGTTTAACTTTTGTATTTCTTTATATGCTCTGATGAGAGGAGGCATAGGTTTTACGTTCCAGAAGGATGTTTCATCAAACTTCTTTTCCAACGATGATACTGCTTCTATTATCGGATTGTAAAATCGAGAGAGGCGTTTAAGAAGAAATTTCGAGGCAAGAGTTCTCGTTCTGAGCTCCAATGGAGGGTCATCTGCCTCTATTAACATAGCATTGCACGGGCTTGTTCTTAAGTAGCCCATCGCGATTCTAATTGACTGATACTGAATTCTATCTAATATCAATCGATACGAATTGCTAGCAGCTCCAAATATATAACAGCCATAATCTAAACATGCCCGAATTGTAGCTTTGTAGCAGTTAATCAGAACTTTCGGATCAGCCCCCCACGAAAAGTTAGCTATAATTTTAAACATTTTTATATACGATAAGCACTTTATTCTTAATTGTGAAATATGTTCTTTCCAGAGCAGCTTTTTGTCCAATATCATACCTAAATACTTGACCTTGGATACAATGGGGAAGTCTATATTCCCCAAGATTATATTTGGCCAGTAAGGAGTTCTTCTTGTGGAAAAGATGCATACTGAGGATTTAGATGGACTTACACTTAGGTTATTCGTTTCAAGATATTCAACCAGGGCGTATATAGATATATCTAGTTCTATTATGCAGTTTTCTATACTTTGGGATGATGCATAAATCACTACATCGTCCGCGTACTGAAGTACGGTGCATTCATGCGAGATTGTCGAAATTAGATCATAGGTAGCGCATACAAACAGTAGGGGGGCTAAGCACAGATCCTTGGGGCACCCCTTTGTATAGGATTCTGGATAAGGACTCTTTAAGAGGATGTGTTCTGATATATATTTGCCGTTCATATAGAAGATTAAAGATCATAGAGACGATGGGTGGGGATATCCCAAGATGTAGTAATTTTCTACTTAGTGTATGTAAATTGATGTTATCATAAGCGCTTACAATATCAATGAATGCTGCACATGTATATTTTTTGGCTGCCATAGCTTCTTGTATATTACTTACAAGAATGGATAGATTATCCATACATGAAGAACCCGCTCTGAACCCAAATGACAAGGATGGTAGTACATAATTCGATTCAAGAAAATACTCTAACCGAAACTTTATCAATTTTTCAAAGAGTTTTAATATACAGGATGACAGAGCTATGGGACGGTAAGATAATCCATTGTTTATGTCCCTGCCTTCTTTAATATAGGAATGATTAGCTGTATTTTCCAACTCCTGGGTATAGCATTATTGGCTTGATCTCGTTGTATATCTGTAAGAGAAGGGATAACCCTACTGATGGGAGATGTTTGATCATGCTATAGGATATTTCGTCCATTCCAGAGTAGTATCTGGGACATCAGCAAGAGCTCGCTCCAACTCACTAAGTGAAAAATCTGAATCAAAAGTATCAGAATAGTTGTGATCTATGTCTGACATATTTATTTTATCTAAAGGTGCTATCGAGTGAGCTAGGTTATCGAGGAATGTTTCTAAGATATCCGAATTTGGGATTGCTTTCACCGAGGATGGAATTCCTTTTAAGGCTCTTATTTTCGACCATATTTCTACTGGTTTTGAATTTCTATTAAGCGATTGGCAGAACGATATCCAGGATGCCCTTTAGCTTCTTTCACTATCCTTTTTGCATGTGCTTGTGATTTTTTAAGATTTAGAAAGTTTATTAATATGGGGTTCCTTTTGTATGTTTTATGTGCTTGCTTTCTATTATTTATCGCAGTTTTGCATTCATCGGACCACCAAACTACTGGAGTACTTGCTCGTGTTTGGCTTTGTTCTAGGAATTGAGTTGTTTGCTGCATATATCACTAACGATATAAAGTAATCGTATTTATTATTGGAGGCCTCAAAACTAGAAAGAGATAGAAGTTCTTGTGAGATAAGACTTTGGAATTTATCCCAATCAGCCTCATTAACTTTAAATCTTGGAATAAAGTTATTGTTATTAAAAGATAAATAGCCTGGAGAATTATATGTAATAATAATCGGGAAGTGATCTGAGCCAAGAGTGTCATCTAACACTTGCCAATCGAAATACGGAGCTATGCTCGCAGAACAGAAGGAAACATCAACAATAGATTTGATGCTTTCATTATACGTTAAACGTGTATTGGAACCATCATTTAGTGATATAAGATTAAGATCGTCTGCCAAGCTGGAAAGAGATTCACCTTGTTTGTCTTCGAAGGCACATCCCCACATAGGCGAATGCCCATTAAAATCTCCGAGGATGAGATATTCAGGATGATAGTTATTTATTATTCCTCGCCACTGAGAAGCTGAAAGATAATTACCTGGACTACAATAAACAGAAAGGATGGAAATTGCGGATATCGAGGAGGAAAGGAAATTTTTACTCCAGATATTTGTAGGAAATCATTGGAGAAACTAGGCAGCTCAATATAAGGAATGGAATTTTTTTATTAAGATTAGTGAGCCACCCTTGCCGTCCACCCTGTCGCTCTTATAGTATTATATCTTCTAATTCTGAATTCTCTAAAAGGTAGGAGCCAGCTTTCTGAAATGATTGCGATTGATATATCTAAGTCAGCAAGTGCTATCTCTAAGGAGCCCTTATTAGCATTAACGGATCGAGCGTTCCACTGCATGATTTTTATTTTGTCCATTATTCTTCACTATTTAACTTATTACACAATTACTTATGCTAAAGAGCAGTGTGCCTTGTATTTAATTATGTTTTTGTTATATGGTAAAAAAAAAAAAAAAAAAATAAATTAATAAAAAAAAATTAAATAAATAAATACAGAACACCATCCAAACTACCTCGAGAAGATACATGTAAGTCTAAGTAGATTTTAATATTTACCTACATTATTTAATTTCGCCTATGGCATTTGTAAAATATTATTTATTATATCTAGAATAATATTTTCTGATTTTTCCAGTGATTCAAGATTTAAATAAGAAGGAGATTTTATAGATATAAATCGGTGTATAGTTTTAATAATTAATGCTGCGAGATTATTTTTATCTCCTATATTCTCAATGTATATGGGGTTATTGACAATAGGAGAGTGGGGACCGCTTAATTCATTAGAAATATTTGCGCTTGTCTTATAATGGGGGGCTTCTTTGGGTTGTTGGTATCTAGGGGGTCTAGGAATTGAAATTATTTTATGTTTTGGGGAGATGTGATTTACTTGCGCGGTTGCCTGTTTTTCCATTTGTGTTGAGTGATTGTGACCGTTTAACGGGGGGGGAAGGAGGAATTTGAATAAATATCTAGAGGGGGAGGGTTTTTCTACTTTATTGGCGTAATTATTTCTAAGGAAGTTTTTGGCTTCCGCATAGCACATGAAATTATCGGTCATTACCTTTTTAATAGTATTCTGAATGTTATATTCTGGACACCTTTTGTCTGTTGAGGAATGGGCCCCTTTGCAATTAACGCAGGACAAGAGTTCCAAGCATTGATACATATTATTCTCATGCCTACTATTACATCTTTCACAGGTCTTATTTTTAAACATGCAGTACGACTTAACATGACCAAATCCATAGCAGAAAAGACACTGTGTTGCTCTAGGGATAAATGGTTCAATTGGGCATATAACATTAAAAATCGATATCTCCGTAGGGATAGTCTGGCCTTTAAAGGTGATAACTACGAGTGGGGTGGGGACTGTTTGATTGTCAGATAATTTTTTGTGTATTCGTCTTACATTTACAATTTCTTTACTTGAGCAAGCCATATCTAGTATGTCTTGTTCATTTATGTTATAATCGACTCCTCTCATTAACCCTTGCTTAAAGAGCATGAATTTGGGAATGTAACAACTTAAATTGAGTGATTTCCAGAATTCATGCCCCTTAATCAAGTTCGCACTATTAAAGTTATCTAAAATTATTTTGATTTTGTTCATTGAAATTTTTGAAATTTGAATAACGTTCTTATATAATTCTATTAGATTGTCCCTAAGTACTTTTCCAATGCTCATTGGGTGGATTTTTGAATTTGGATTTAGATTTTCAACGTACACGATGAATGGGCCATTGTCATTGGGACTGTAGAAATTCTTTGCATAAAGTTCAAACCGCTTACTTCTCTCATCAACTATTGTCGATGCCATTTCTTGAGATGGGGGAGACATATTAGATTGAGAATTTAACAACTCACCATACTGTGGACTTTCGAGTTGTGATAGTTCAGGATTAAATGGATTGCCGCATTCTTGCTGCTCTTGGAGCTCGCTGATGCTGACCTTGGATGACCCTTGCTGCTCATTCTCTTCGTCATTTATTTTTCTTTTGTTCGAAGTACAATTTGTAATTTTAATATTTTCTGGTAGATTGTCACTTGCACTCACACTCAATCGGATCGCCGAAGCAATGTCCAGCTCATTTTGAGAGCTCATGGAAACGTTATAAGCCGTTGGGCTGGTTTGCCCTGAGGCTGGAGATAATATAAACTTCACTCTCTAGGAATGTTTCTTGTACTCAAAAAACACAAACTAAACACTAACACTTCTATTCTAGTAGAAAATTTATGTAAAATTTGAAAAAAAGCTTGGGAGTAACAATTTTTTGCTGTTTACTTTTTTCCACGGCCTTCGTGAATCCCAATTGATTTTTAATCTAATAAAAAGAAAAAGATTTAAATTCGGTTACCATGGCAACCAGTTCTATCTTTCCTGTGAAGAACAACAGTAAAGTGGTCTTCAGAAGATTTCAAGGGCAAAATGAGAATATACATTTTGAAAGAGCATCTAAAAAAAATATAATAAAAAAACTTTTAAAAAAATGCTTTTATTTAAATTGAACTAAAAAAAGAAGCACAATTTAATTGTTCTTGTTGAATTGTTGAATATTTATGACTTAAAATAAAAGCGTGGGGCTCACATTGATAGCTTAAGAAATTGTATATATTAATATTTAGAGGCCTCGGAATCACTTTGAAGCGCCCCACGCTTTTATTTTAAGTCATATATATTCAACAATTTTAACAAGAACAATTAAATTATTTCTCTCTTTTTAGTTCAATTTAAATAAAAGCATTTTTTTTTAAAAGTTTTTTTTTTATTATATTTTTATTCTAAACTTTTTAGTCTTTTTATTATAGAGTAAGGCAGTATGCGTGAAATAAAGTACCACATTAGTTTGGTCAATTTTATTAAAACCCAACTCACCATTTGCGTTATCAAAAATGAACCTTAAGTATCAAATTTCACACCTCATTAGCTCATCGGGAAGTTTTTTGAAATTAGATTAATACGAGTGAGGTTTCAAATGAAGTACCACATTAGTTTGGTCTATTTTGATCAAAACCACCATATAGTGGCGTCATCAAAAATGACCCTTAAGTATTAAATTCACACCTCTAGCCCATCGGGAAGTCTTTTGAAATTACATTAATACGCAAGAGGTTTCAAATAAAGTACCACATTAGTTTGGTCTATTTTGATCAAAACCACCATATAGTGGCGTCATCAAAAATGACCCTTAAGTATTAAATTTCACACCTCTAGCCCATCGGGAAGTCTTTTTGAAATTACATTAATACGCAAGAGGTTTCAAATAAAGTACCACATTAGTTTGGTCTATTTTGATCAAAACCACCATATAGTGGCGTCATCAAAAATGACCCTTAAGTATTACATTTCACACCTCTAGCCCATCGGGAAGTCTTTTGAAATTACATTAATACGCGAGAGGTTTCAAATAAAGTACCACATTAGTTTGGTCTATTTTGATCAAAAACCACCATATAGTGGCGTCATCAAAAATGACCCTTAAGTATTAAATTTCACACCTCTAGCCCATCGGGAAGTCTTTTGAAATTACATTAATACGCGAGAGGTTTCAAATAAAGTACCACATTAGTTTGGTCTATTTTGATCAAAACCACCATATAGTGGCGTCATCAAAAATGACCCTTAAGTATTAAATTTCACACCTCTAGCCCATCGGGAAGTCTTTTGAAATTACATTAATACGCGAGAGGTTTCAAATAAAGTACCACATTAGTTTGGTCTATTTTGATCAAAACCACCATATAGTGGCGTCATCAAAAATGACCCTTAAGTATTAAATTTCACACCTCTAGCCCATCGGGAAGTCTTTTGAAATTACATTAATACGCAAGAGGTTTCAAATAAAGTACCACATTAGTTTGGTCTATTTTGATCAAAACCACCATATAGTGGCGTCTTTAAAAATGACCCTTAAGTATTAAATTTCACACCTCTAGCCCATCGGGAAGTCTTTTGAAATTACATTAATTCACGAAGGGTTTCAAATAAAGTACCCCATTAGTTTGGTCCATTTTGGTAAAACCCAACTCACAATTTGCGTCATCAAAAATGACTCTTAAATATCAAATTTCACACCTCTAGCTCATCGGGAAGTGTCCTTAACAAAGCCATAAAGTTGGTGACCTTGAAAGAGTAAGTTAAATAAAAGCATTTAAAAATAGTTGATTTATGAATTTTAAAAAAAATCCTTGGAGGGAATTTTGAGAAAATCGAAAAAAACTGAAAAAGTACATCAGTAAAGTACTAGTACTTTTTGGCCGATTTTGTTCAAAAGCTTATTTTGAGATTCTTCAAAGGTACCTAAGTTAAATATAAAATTTCAATCCGCTAGCTCAACTCCTTCATGCTAAAAAAATGGTTCCACACACACAGACACACACACACACACACACACACACACACACACACACACACACACAGACCAATTTGCGGGACCCACTTTTTTGGACTCAGGGGACCTCAAAACATGTATATCCATCAAAATCTCGACATCGAATTTTTGACATGATCGTAATACTTTCTCTCTATATATATATTACATATACATAGGTAAGAGAAAGTAACAATAAATTAGAAAATATTGGCGGGAGTTGACGTTAGAAGTCGTGAGTGTCATCAACAAACCCTCATTTTATGTGGGCGTAGCTAAATAGAAAAATTCCTATGGCTTTATAATTAATTCAAGAGACCAGTTTTGCATTTTGCCTCAAATCCGTGAATAAATAAGAGAGAGATTTAGCGATTTTTTGAAAAGCGATCTCGCGCAAGGCGAAAGGCTTAAGGCCCACATACACCATCCGGTTTTCCTCAAGGCCCGGCCGGAATAGGGCTCGCCTCGAGGAAATCCTCAACGTGAGGTGAAGTAGGCCTCGAGGTTAAAGTGCGGCCTCGAGGCCAAAAATTCTGATTGAAATTCAATGATATTTTCCCTTCGAGGCCGGAATTCTGTCAGTTTATCGCTGCGTGTATGGCCACTTCAGGCGGGAATTTTAAAATATGTATTTGGAATATTTCAAATGGCCCGTGACCCGTGACTCAGAGAAAAGAGATTATTCCAGGCCCAAGCGAGAAATATTTATTTCATTTGAATTGACTACAAATCCATTTTGAAATAAATAGGAATAAAATGCCGAAAAAGACTAAAATAAATATAAATAATAAAATAAATGAAATTATTATAAATAATTAAAAATTAAATAATTAAAAAATTATCAAAAAATATATTTTTTTGTTTTGGCTTAAAAGGTATCTATATTAATTAGATTAATTTAATTAATTTAGAATGTTTCTATTATTTAAATTTTAATTCTTAAAATATAAAAATTTTACTTTCTCATTACCCCCTATATGAATATATAGAGAGAGAAAGTATTGCGATCATGTCAAAAATTCGATGTCGAGATTTTGATGGATATACATGTTTTGAGGTCCCTGAGTCCAAAAAAGTGGGTTCACAAATTGGTCTGTGTGTGTGTGTGTGTGTGTGTGTGTGTGTGTGTGTGTCTGTGTGTGTTGAACCATTTTTTTAGCATGAAGGAGTTGAGCTAGCGGATTGAGGCACAATATATTTAGCAAAGTTACCTTTTGAAGAATCTCAAAATAAGCTTTTTGAACAAAATCGGCCAAAAGTACTAGTACTTTACTGATGTACTTTTTCAGTTTTTTTCTATTTTCTCAGAAATTCCCTCAAGGATTTTTAAAATTCGCCAGTGAACTATTTTTTAGATGCTCTTTAAAATGTATATTCTTATTTTGCCGTTGAAATCTTCTGAAGACCACTTTACTCTTGTTCTTCATAGGAAAGATAGAACTGGTTGCCATGGTAACCGAATTTAAATCTTTTTCTTTTTTATTAGATTAAAAATCAATTATTATTTTAAATTCCCATTTATTTTTATTTTATTTGTGTCTTTAATTGCTTAGGAGAAAACATATATCTCTCTCTCTCTCTCACTTGCAAACATTATCGCCTGTCTCTCCGCCTTCTCTCATAGGCCTAATGTTAATTTCCTATAGGGATTTGTATGTTAATTTCGATTCAAAAGGGGGTCCCCTTTGAAACTTTTTACGCATTTAAAAATTTTTTTTCCAATTTTTATGAAATTTTGTATTTATTTACGATTCTATATTGTATATAAAATGTCCAAATATGAGATTAAAATTTTGAAAAATAACCATAGTTTATTTGAAGCAGTCAACATTTAAAATGCAAGTTTGAAACTAAGGTGCTATAGGAAACTAAATATATCTCGACACAAAAAATCTGGTGTGACCAGCACAGTGCACAACTTTCTCTTACCGAAGGGTAAGAGAAAGTTGTGTGCTGTGCGCCAGTCACACCAGATTTTTTTATTATTATAATAACTATTATTATTAATTATTTATGGCCACCTTATCTGAATATGAAAACATACTAAAAAAATTCTACAAATGATTACAACAACTGTCAAAAGAGAACTAGTGTGTTGGTCTTGAGATAATCCTCAAGTCCGTTTCCTCGAGGAAAACCCTAGCGTGTATGTCCGAATTTTTCCTTGGGGAAATCCTCGAGGAAATCCTTGAGACTTTTTTCCTTGAGGACGGCCTGAACGTGTATGGGGCCCTTTAGACAAGAGTCACGCGAAGTCTCCCTGGCTCGTCTCTGGGCGCCGATCGAATTGGAAAAAAAAAATTTGATGCTCTTCCATCAGTTGAAATAATTGTCAAATTGAGTTGATTTCATCTGTTTATACTCAAATTTTATAAAATTTAATTCTAAAAATGGCTATAAAATCTTATAATGTTACTAAATTAACGGATCTTGGAAGATTTTTTTATACATGTTGTGGGTTGTGTATAAACAACGATTTGGTAAAACAAAATTAACAAGTCTCAAAAATTGAAAGCTGAATTGATAAAAACAACAAGGATTAGAATATTGTCACAAGAGGAGATAAAATTTCATCTAATTTTGATATGAAATGAAATCTTTTTTTTAATCAAATAGGAAGAATAAAATGAGCAAGCAGCTAATAACACTAGTCGACAAAAATGAACTTTTTTCTTTCACAAGAATGAAGATATGAAATTCTAGAAGTATTTTTCATGCTGAATTCAAATATCAATTCAGTTTTGCCCCATCAGGCACAGTTTTAGAGATATAGAGCAAAATAGATTTTGATAGAAAATGTGCTCTAAAACGGCTTTTATTTAGAATGTTCAAATTATTTTTAACGCGACACCCCGTCAAATTATGCAGATAGTTAGAATACATATAAATTTTAAGTTTCATTCCAATCGGAGGTCATTTAGACGTGCCGCAAACGGCTTAAAGTTTAGAAAAATCGAAATTTTCAAGATTTTTTTTGCTTTGGTCACCCCTAATACAATTTTAGATATCCCTGAA
>JAKCPI010016129.1:0-143086 GCA_023213315.1 Euborellia annulipes
CTCAACAACAAGATTTATTTATCTAAAATTTATTTATTTTTTTTTTACTCAATTTTATTTATAAATTTATCCAATTAAATAAATATTAACAATCCGGTTTTAATAGTCGAAATTTCAATGTTAACTTGCAAAAAAATTTATCTAGTCTATATATCTTTTAAATAGGCCGCCATTGAATCAAATTAATTATCCTGTTTTAATACTCTTTTTTTTGAAAAAAATTTTTATTTTAATTTCAAAAATAATTAAAGAAATATTTATCTAAAACTTGTCTAAGTAGATCAATCTAAAACGTGTATATCCATCAAAATCTCGACAGTGAATTTTTGACATGAATCCAATAGACTACTTTCTTTCTCTATATATTAACATATATAAAAAGAAAGTAAAAAGGAGAAAATTTTTCTCGAATGTGGGCTACGCAGCTAGTGATAAATGAACATTATTTTCATAATATAAAAGGACTGTTTGATCCCTGTGGTATTTGAGCGAATATATTCCCAAGTATACCCATGTTGTTTTACCTCCCCTCCCAATGATAATATTTTTTTTTTCAATTGCTTTAATTCGATGATTCATAAATTCAATTCTTATTTCCAAAATTATATAATTTACTAACAAAAAAAAAAAAAAAAATTATCCTCTCCAGGAGTAAATGCATCTTATCTAACTATAAATGTATTGAGAAATAGCAACTTTCATATTCAAAAAGGATCTGCCAAAAAAAAACATTTTTTAAAAAGAAAAAAGAAAGTTAAAAAAATTTAATCAAATTTGATGTAATTAAATTTTATTTCATAATGGACCCCCTTCTATTGAAATACCATTATTTATTATTTAGTTGCTATGTGTCTTAATATGTTTATTACTTAATCTGGTATCACAGTAATAAAAGAATTTGATTTACAGATAAACTGTCGTTTATCTGTAAAAATTACAAAGTTTCGACCTCTCATTCTGTGGCCTTCTTCAGGTGCAATTCAGCTATAATACAAAGGTTGTTTCATCTGTGACAATCTTATTTGAATTAATGAGAAAAAAAACAAGATAAAAGGACTCTTGAACCAGATGTAACTTTGTACCGATTTGCACAGAGGTAACCTTTGTAATCTTAGCTGAATTGTACCTGAAGAAGGCCACAGAATGAGTGACCGAAACGTTGGAATTTTTACAAATAAACCACAGTTAAACCGAAAATCAAATTCTTTTATTAATGTAGATTAGAATAGTTTTTTTTTTTAATACTTTATCCAAAGATAATAACAATTATATAGACCTTTATAAAAAAAAATCAAGGATTCTTTGTCCTCGCTATTTAGCAAAGTTATTGAAAAATAATTTCATACATGACCCTTAAAATTAGCGCTTTAATTCATTTAAAACAACATTATAAACAACACTCAGTGGCGGATCCAGAGGTGTTTCTCGGGGGGGCGGGGGGGGGGGTAATCTGGAGTGACTGGTCGCACAGCACACATTTTTTTCTTAATTTCGATAATTTAAAGGTGAATTCTGTACTTGTTTGTCAGAATATAAATATATAAATCAAATTTTTAAGTATTAATTTTTAAAACTTTACATTAAAAATACATTTTTTTAAAATCTCAGGAGGGTAATTACCCCTTTACCCCCCCCCCTTGTATCCGCCCTTGACAACAGTTAATCATAGTATCCAAATGAAAGATGAAGAATTTATTTATTTTAATCACACGACTCAAGTTGTTCTTTTGCGATCATCTCACTCTTTATAGACTATCATTGTATTGGCTTCTGATACCAAAGGTCAAGGGTTCGCATCCCGTCCCAGGTGACAAAATTTAATTTAAAAGGGCCTCCGATGCCGAAAAAAGACCTCAAAACGAATTAAAATGGTATCCAAATAAAATCATCGGACTGACTGGGACCCGAACCCGCGACCCTTGGTATAGAAGACCAGTACGCAAATTATATTACTTGATATGCACTAATCCAAAGGATTTCATATTTTTTGCACATGTCCGTTTGAAGTTGCGGGATTTTTTTTTTACAAAAACAAAGATTTTAATTTTATTTCAAACTCTTCAATAGAATATGCATTAGAATTTACGTTGATTCCTGCTGAGGATTTGCACCATAAAAATAAACCGGTTACTAAACTTTTTTTTTTTTTAAACTTAAATCCGATTTTGTTTTTCACTCATTAAAGGTCATCATTTTATATTTATTAATCCGTTATAGAAAACTATTTTAATATTTTTTCTATTATTTAAAAACCTTAAATTAGAATCTTAAGATGATTAAAGCAGTTTATTTTAATTTAAAGTTCATTCAAATTGGAATTTAATAGTCACCGATAGGTATGCTAATGGTCTCATTAATCAAATCTGTTATTTACTTATAAATTCCATTCTATATAATTAACGTCATATCTGTTTGTCCATTCACTCTCAATATATTGTTTCTTTTTTTGTGTATATTTCTATTTATTATCTTTTTATCAAATTTAAACTCTACAAAAGACTTATTGAAACATTATAATAGTGAAATGATTGTACCAATATGACTAATATTAAATAATTATAAAAAAACACTCCGTTATATGTTTCAAGTATCAGCGTCCCTGGGTAACCATTGCTACTAGGCCTATATATTGTAAATAAATAATTATAACTTATAAAAATTTTTTTACCCATGTTAAAATAAAATAAAA
This sequence comes from Euborellia annulipes, assembly GCA_023213315.1. NCBI lineage: Eukaryota > Metazoa > Arthropoda > Insecta > Dermaptera > Anisolabididae > Euborellia > Euborellia annulipes. The sequence continues at coordinate 2,690 of JAKCPI010016129.1, forward strand.
TTAATATAAGAAATTGATTGAATATTAAATAAATAATAGATTAATCTATTTTGGTCAACTTATATTGAAAAATAAAAATAATCATATTAAAAAATGACCGTTAATCCAGGTCAAATAATTTACTTTAAGACAAAAAAAAAAAAAATTCGTATTGAATCATTTATCCCTGAGCTTGGGCACAGGAGCAAATCAATTTTATTATTGACAAATTCTGGATTGATCACATGTGCACTTGCATTATTTGTATTATAATTCCCAATAACTGAAGATAGCCAAATAAATTCAGTCCGAAACGTCACAGACTGAAATTTATTTAAATGGCCTCTTGTGTCTTGTCTTTATAGAGCCCACAATGAATTAAAAAAAAAAATATGCCCTTATTATGACTTAATAAAAACCACTCAACCATTTTCTTTTATTTTTTTTATAAGATTAAGTAATGATTAAAAAAAAAAGAAATTAAATATTAATAATTTAGAAAAATGATTGTATCCGGGATCGAAACTTAAAAATAAATAATTAAATAATAATGGCAGCGTAATATTTTCATTTATAAAAACTATGCATCCATTGCATAATATCAAAGATGTTTCCATCAGAATGGAGCAGCGAAAGCATATTCTAAACTGCTGCTGCTCAGCTCTGTGATGTAATATTTGAGAACTTTCACCCAATGGCTAGATCGGACAGAGCTTCCCCCACCGCTTTGCCACCTCTTTAACCAACACAATCGCTCTTGATGTTAGTTTCCTACTTCTTCTGATATTGAACGAACGGATATTAAAACTGTGTTGTGCCTTCTCATGTGTTTGTGTTATTTTTATTCTTATTCAAATGATGATCACGCCAGTGTTTGTTGGGATTTATAATTATGGCACGAGGTTTGATATTTATAATTCAGCCGATACCGGCAGTATGGCCGTCTTCATGGCTGTGTTTCTCATCTGTTGTTTCGAAGCTGTCTTCATTAAAACCATCCTCGGCAATGGTGATGATGAACACGATGCCAGAGTGGTTGACGATTATCTCAGAGAGGTAGGCCTCCTTGAAGGAAAATAAACAAAATTTCTCTTCACTTAATTGATCTTAATGACTTTCTTCCAACTTTGAAGATAGACAGAAACGTTAGCTGGTACTGAACAATAAACGTCTCTCACTTTTTAAATCTTACAGTAATAAAATAACTAAAGACCTTTATCAGAAATTGCTAAAAAGTTTTATTTATAATATCGTACCGGTAGTGAATTTTCGCTCCCGGGCCTTGGGGTAGTGGTTAGCATGCTGGTCATTTGTACCAAGGGTCGCGGGGGGTTCGCATCCCGTCCCAAAGATTTTTTTAAATTGAATTGGCTACCAATCATAGGGGTCTAAATGGCCATAGATGCCGAAAAAACCTTAAATAAAAAAAATCTGGTGTGACTATCACACAGTACATAACTTTCTCTTACATTCGGTAATAGAAAGTTGTGTTCTGTGCTTGTCACACCAGATTTTTTGTGTCGACATGTATTTAGTTTCCGACAGTACGGTACATTCGATTTTCAAGATGTAAAATTTATAAGAATGGGAAAATATTTATATTTTGTTACCATGGCAACCATTTCTTCTATCTTTTCTATGAAGTACAAGAGTAAAGTGGTCTTCAGAAGATTTCAATGGCAAAATGAGAATATACATTTTAAAGAGCATTAAAAAAATAATTGATTTTTAAATTTTAATTAAAATCGTTGCAGGGAATTTTGAGAAAATCGAAAAAAACTGAAAAACTACATCAGTAGAGTATTAGTACTCTTTGGCCGATTTTGTTTAAAAGCTTATTTTCACGGTCCAGGAGGGTGCTTAACTTAAATATAAAATTTGAATCTCCTAGCTCAATTCCTTCATGCTTAAAATTGAACACAAACCCACCCACAGACAGACCACTTTTTTGGACTCAGGGGACCTCAAAACGTGTATATCCATCAAAATCTCGACATTGAATTTTTGACATGAAACCAATACTTTCTCTCAGGGCAGTGGGACAGGAATTAATAAATCCCTAGGCCCTTTGAGTTTCAACCTTAAATTCCTAATAAAAAATTAAAATTATTTTCATGAAATTTCTCTTTTATAAAAAAAAAAAAAAAAATTTCTAGACAAATTTTTTTCTTTTGAAGCGAATTTAAACTTTTTTTTTTTAAGAATATCCAGAGATTAAAAAATTAGCTTTCATGGACTTCCGAGTAAAAATTTCTCTCGAAAAATCGAATCCACACGCCCGCAGCTAGTCTGCATAGTGATCTTTTAAAGACACACAGGGATATACATTCCCACATACATTTTTCTTCTGGTCACTTATTTCGATCTGACTGTGTGCATCCCTGGTGCGGGTGTGTGGATCCCTCGATCATTTTTACTCGGGCCACTCTCAGAAAATTTTTTGTTTTTATTTTGTAGCATCTCTACAAAATACTACGAGTATAATGTGATTGATTGAGAGTGACCATCAACCCTGGTGTTTTAATATCCAGTTATTCCGTATGTGGGTCGTCCAACGATAATTTACAATTAACATTAAAATTGATTTTTTTTTTTTGGACGAGGGGGCTTATTAAATTATATTAAATTATGACTCTCGGCCCTGCTACACTTTTTACTTTATAAATACAATTTTAGCCAATTTTGACACTTAATCAACATTAATTATAATTAGTTATCTATCACTTAATTTATTTATTCCTCATTGAAAAATCCTTATCTTAATTTTAAAAATTTCTAATAAAATTCAGTTAAATTCTGTTTGAACAGTGATATTGGTGGCCTCATACTTCAACCTCTCTATCTAAAATTAAATATTATAAATAAATTAATCTAGAGTTAAAGTTTTCACAGGGGCCATTAACCCTCTAAATTACTCATGAAAAAAATAATATTTCCATTTCTTAAAATTTAAATTTTTTAAAGAAATATTCGAAGATTAAAACACCAGCTTTGATGCAAGGGCGGATCCAGACGGTGTTTCTCGGTGGGGTGGGGGGGGGTAATCTGGTGTGACTCGTCGCACACCATACTATTTGTTTCAAAAGGTTTCGGTAATTTGGAAGGACACATTCTGAACTTGATTGGCAGAATATAAATACAAATCAAATTTTTAAGTATTCAGTTTTTAGAAATTTGTACATTAAAAATAAATTTTTTTCAATTTGATCTGGTCGAAAAGGGGTGGGGGGGGGAGTGGTCCGCCCTAGGCCCCGCAGTCCCGGAACGGAAAAATTGCGATAAAAATGTTTTTAATGAAAAATTTGTCTTTGAGAGGCCCCGGAGCTCTCGGAGTTCAGGGATATCGGTATTTCAAAAAAATGTATATAAAAATTTCGTGTAAACTGTGGTATATTGTCTAATATACAACGTTTCTACCGCTCCTTCCGTCGCCTTCTTCAGCTATAAATCAGATCTAATCACAAAGAACTTACTTCTAGTGATTTACATTCTAGATATAAGACTCTATCAGGTCTATTCTCTAAAAACAGACGTTAAAATTTAAAATCAACAAATGGGTGTTAAAAAGTAATGTAAAAACAATCAGCGTTAAAAAATGCTAATCTCTAAACAAAGTTCTAACAGCGACGTTAATATGTTGCTTTTATTTCAAAGCTATCAAAATCATAACCTTACTTTTTAGGTTAAGGAGGCCATTTTTATTTTAAACACGACGTTAAAATACCTATGACACCCCCTAGACATGACATTAATTTTTAACACTATTTACTAAATGTTAACGCTTTGGCTTTAAAGTTTTTGTTTACAGAATAACTATTTGAGGCAAAGAAGTGATTTTGAATAGCATTATTTAACGCTGATTGTTTTTACATTACTTTTTAACACCCATTTGTTTATTTTAAATTTTAACGTCTGTTTTTAGAGAATAGACCTGAGAAAAGCTTTTGTGGTTTGAATTATTATTATTATTGGGAAATTTTTAATTATAGTCCACATTTTGTATTAATTTATTAAAAATATAAATCTCCATGACTGTATCTGAATTTATAACTAAAGAAGTCGATAGTATGGTCGAAACGTTACATTTTAGACAAAGAAACCACAATTTATCCTAAATAATGAAATTTTTATTATTATTAATTCACGTTTCATAACATTCTCTGTTTTAAAGTTAAAGTAACAAAGATTATTTGCTATTACTAGCATAAATAAATAAATAAGAAATTACTGTATATATTTGTGCACATACTTATTCTTATTTTGAAGTGGACAAAAGATAAAATTTTAAAAATTATTTATATAATAGCATCAATTATTATCTCACTGTTATTTTAATACCTAGGCCTAGTGTATTTTAAAATCAAAAAGTTGCCTTAAAAGAAAAAACCCCTTTTGCCCCCACATTACTTTGAAATTTTATAACACCTCGAAATCAAATTTTAATGAAGCTTTGTAATTGAAGAATGATTTTTTTTTGTATCTTGGCAGAGGCCTTGATATTAAAAGTATTTCCGTGTTAAAGAAGATACCGCAATTAAAAGAGAAGAAGTTTGAGAGTGTTATTTACACTTAGCTTATTCAAATACATTTTTTTTAAGAATCATACATAAATACAATGCAATTATTTGTGACCAATTTGATGAATCATATTTACATCAACTAATCAGAAGTATTATAATTTCAAATAGATTACGTTCACAATTTAAAACAAATGATAATTTTATTTTCATATGTCATTTCTTAAATTAGATCAGGGGTCGGTAACCATTCTATCTCTCTATTTAGTACATATTATTAGTATTCACCTTAAATATTTTTTGTTTATTCGTTTACCTGCTAATTTGTCCTAAAAACAAGAAAATAAATTGAATTAAATCTCACTCTGGGCCGGATTTAAGAAGGGAATATGAATAAAGTGTTTAAACAGATGGAGAACCTCGTAATAAATTTATTTATTTTGTCAAATTATAGTTTCCGATAATATTCAATATATTGTAACCCAAGAGGTAGCCTGGTAACGGAGTAGAGCAACAGTCGTTGCGGCCAAGCGTGGCGAAAGCCCAGATTGGCGAGCCCGAACAATCAGCGTGTGGAACGTCCCCCAGTAGCCATCGATACTTTGGATTTTAAAATTTATAAAGTAAATACATACCCTAAATGACCTCAGTAGCCGAAAGGGGTTAAAAAAAAACCCAAGAGGTAATATTTACAAACATAATAATATTTGTATTTTGTTATCATGGAAACTATTTCTATTGATACAATTTTGGGAACAAAATGAGAATTTTAAAGAGCAAAAAAAATAATAATCAAAATCGTGATTGTTAAGGAAATAAAAAAACTGAAAAAGTACATCAGTAAAATAAATACTAGTACTCTTTGGTGATTTTATACAAAAGCTTTATGTTGCTTGTAAGTGGACTACCTAACTTAAATATAAAATTTCAACCCCTTAGCTCTTTTCCTTCTTGAGTTATTTTGTTCACAGACAGACAGACCATATTTTGAGACCCTCTTTTTTAGACCCTAAAAACGAGTATTTCCATCAAAATCTCGACATAAAATAATTAATTTTGTAAGTTATGGTGTTTTAGATATTCTTCTTAAAAATACAATAATTTGACGATTCTCAGAGTGCAAGCTATATAGTTTTTTACTTTCTCTTACCTCTATATATATGTTAATATATATATAGAGAGAAAGTATTGGATTCATGTCAAAAATTCGATGTCGAGATTTTGAAGGATCTTCACGTTTTGAGGTCCCCTGAATCCAAAAAAGTGGTTTTCCCGACATGGTCTGTGTCTGTGTGTGTGTGTGTGTGTTCAATTTTAAGCATGAAGGAATTGAGCTATGAGGCTGAAATTTTATATATAAGTTAAACACCCCCGGGACCGGAAAAATAAGCTTTTATCAAAACTCTGGCCAAAGAGTACTAAGTACTTTTTATGATACTTTTTCAGTTTTTTTTGATTTTTTCAAAATTTCCCCCAACGATTTTTTTTTAATTCAAAAATAAGTTATATGTATTGCTCAGTGTATCATGTATTATTTAAGCCATTTGGTATCCAAATCTTAAGAAGACCACTTTTCTTTTATATTTTTTAGGGGATAAAAGAGAAATTTGTTGTTGTGAAAAAAAAAAATAAAAATTTCACAAAAAATATAATTCTTCACAACACATCACATTTTTCTTGGGAATAGAAAATAAAAAGGAATATAAATAAAAAATAGAGAAAGAAAAATGCCTGGGATCCGAACCCGCGACCCTTGCTATAGAAGGCCAGCACGAAGCTCTATAGTTATTGTGTTCTAATTTTCCCGAGTTTGAATTTGTAATTTGCCCCATTTTATATTATATAAAGTCTTGAGTGGAATAATTCGCGTGAAAGATCAAATCTTTTTATAGCTACAGGGTCAGAATACTATAATTTTTATACCTATTGGTCTCACTCGATCTCTTTTCAGAAAAAAAAAAAAAAAAAAAAAACTTATATAATAACGCTACTTGTCCTTGAATTTATTCAACAGGTAAAATAGAAGGTCTCTTGAAAATTTTCAACAAATTAAAAATAATTTTCTTAAGTGACAACTTGTAAAAAATTGTCTAATCATTTATTCCTTACTAGCTGCATAGCATACTTTAAGCGAGCAGCGCAACTAACCAGAGAGGCCTCCCATGTTTTTTCAAAATTCGCTTTTTGGGTTTCACATCAAAGCCAGAGGATAATTGATTAATTTTATAAAAAATTATTATTTTATTTATTTAAAATAATTTTAATTCCTTTACCCTAGAGGTTATCCAACAATCGAACTTAGCTTAAACAAGCTTGTAAAATCCTTTCTATATTGAAAATCCGTCAAGTAGTTTTAGAGCTTATGTGTTACAAAGGATAAGTTAAAATTGGATTGCACAATTATTATTATTCTATAATTAACAATATATTTTAATTTTCGCATTTATATGGAACAAGTCCGATATTCAATCAAGTTCACCATGAGCTAAAATATTAAGGTCGAAGGCAACTTAAAAAAAATAACAGAATATTTAGATTTTTCATTAAAATACTATCGATTTGAGAATAGACCTCGATGAGCGAATGACTCAGATGTTAGCCTTGTTTTTTGAAGGCTCTAATGACTGCGTATACTTTTTTTTTTTTTTAAACATTCAACACTTTTTTCTCATTCACACTCACACTCATACACGCATTCACACAGTCTTTTCGGCAACTTAGGCCATTTAAGACTTTAAACGATATCGGTTATTGATTATTATACATATTGGGGTCCAGGCATTCTTATTTAAGCCATTTGGTATCCAAATGACTTAAATAAAATAATCGGACTGCCTGGGGTCCGAACCCGCGACTTTCGGTATACGAGGTTAGCACGCTAACCTCTACGCCAAACCCCGAGGGCATGCGTATACTTAATAATTAAAAATATTGGAAAGGCCGGATTCTTATAAATATAACAAGTATCTAATTTATTTAATTTTATATTATTTGAAGAAAGTAAAAGCCGTGTGAAAACGTAATGGAAATTACGATTTATTTAAAATATCATCAGGCTTTGCGTTATGAAATAGTTGAAAAACCTTTTATATAAAATTACTGTCTTATTAAGATAATCAGTGGCGTAGCTAGGGATAAACAATAAAATATACATTTGACCCATCACATACAAATTTGGGTTCGTGTGTTTAAAACATGAAGGAAATAAGCTAAGAGGTTGAAATTTTATATTTAAGTTAATGCTAGCGAGGTGAATAGCTGAATATGTAGTGGAATAAATAAAACGCCAAACATCTATGTTTATTTCTTCATTATAAAACCCGCTGCGACGTTTTGGTCGACTATGCGACCATCTTCATGGCTAGAGTTCAGTCAACAGAAAAACCATCTTACGATCTTTGACAGACATTTCTTAAAATTCATTACGATCTATCAAATATTTTAACACATTCAGCTCCAAAGCCAATATCGATCAAATCATCAATTTTTCAAAGAACGTAAGATTGTTGTTGACTGTACCCTAGTCATGAAGATGGTATAGTGGACCGAAACGTCACTATGGTTTCTATAATAAAGAAAAAAAACATAGCTGCTTGGCCTTTTATTTACCTACTATTTAAGTTAAGTACCCCCTGGGACGTGACACAAAGCTTTAGAGCAAAATCGGCCAAAGAGTATTAATACTTTACTGATGTACAGTGAGGGACAATATTAAGTCCCACCCATGCGTTTTCTACTTGTGATTATTTCATTGTTTTTTAAAAAAATATATATATTTTTAATGGAAACTTTCATCGATCAAATCTAGAAAATTTCCAATAAAGATTTTCATTTTCTTTTATAAAAACAATGAAATAATCACAAGTAGAAAACGCATGGGTGGGAATTAATATTGCCCCTCACTGTACTTTTACAGTTTTTTCGATTTTCTCAAAATTCGCTCTAACGATTTTGATTAAAATTCATAAATCAATTATTTTTTACCCTCGGGGTTTGGTGTCGAGGTTAGCGTGCTAACCTCGTATACGAAAAGTCGCAGGTTCGGACCCCAGGCAGTCCGATGATTTTATTTAAGCCATTTGGATACCAAAAAAAATTATTTTTTAGAAGCTCTTTAATATGTATATTCTCTCTTTGCACTTGAAATTGTTTGAAGCACACTCTTGTACTTCTTATGAAAGATAGGAGAAATGGCTGCCATGGTAACAAAATATAAATATGTTTATAAATTTTACATCTTGAATTCTAAAGTACCCAAGCATGGCCTCCGATGCCGAAAAAGATCTTACAACGAATTAAAAAAAGCCCTACCTCTGGAAACTAAATATCTGTCGACTCAAAAAATCTGGTGGGGCAAATACAGAACACAACTTTCAATTACCAAAGGGTATTGAGAGTTGTGTGCTGTCACACCAGGTTTTTTAATAATAATTTAGACTTCTTTAATTAATGCGCAACAAAAATTCATTCAAATTATATTGGCTACTAATTCAATAAGGATGGGCAAGCATTAAACGCCAACAGATACCTAAAAAGGCCTTAACAAAAAAATAAATTCGCCGACATGATTAAAAGGAAAGCGAATCGTTGACCCTTAAAGTCATGAGCCTTTATCTCTGTTCTGCGGGATTTGAGCAGACAGAGAGAGTTCAATGCCACTAGCCAAAGGTCAAGATTAAATAAACACCTTTAACATTATAAGCTTACATATCTTTTTTATGAACATAACGACTTTAATAATTTACTCATTCGCTTCCCACCCTAAGCTACAAAAATAATATTTAAATTATATTTCTTATAAACAAATATAGACAAAGGCTAAATTGTTTCAGGTGCCGAAATAAAAAACTTAAAAAAATAATAAAGTATTTTTTACTTTTTTAAAAATTGGCATCTGAGGCTATTTAGACCAGTTGTTCCCAACCTTTTTTGGCCCATCGCCCCTTTCTGGAGGTTGTCTATCACCTATCGCCCCCCCCCCCTCCCATTTCATTTTCATTGCATTATTTAAAATTTTTAACTTAAAGTACTTTTTTGTACTTTATTTCAAAGTGAATCACTAAAGTTCCTCAGATAACGTTTTCTTTTCAAAGTGAAAAAATACAACACCTGCAGAAATAATGACTGAAACGTTGAAATTTTCAAATATGAGTAGGATGGAAGCCAGGAAAGAAATCAGACAAAAATTTAATCAATTTTTATCTAATTTTTAATTTTGATTGCCGACGTTTCGGACGCAAATCGCATCCTTCCTCAGTACAATTGGTAGTTAATAAAAAGTTAATAAAATACAGATATGATACTACCTGTTGTCCTGAGGAAAGATGCGATTTGCTTCCGAAACGTTGGCAATCGAAATTAAAAATTAGATAAAAATTGATTAAATTTTTGTCTGATTTCTTTCCTGGCATAACCTTTTAAAAATCTAATAATAATTTTGTTTTTATGAAGAAAAGAACAAAAATGGATCTTTTTTGGGTCAATTTTTATTTAATGAAAACAAAAATGACAAAAATTATTAATCAATTCTAGATTGGGACGTTTCAATTCTAGATTGGAATTACCTTCAGACTATTTTATTTTTATGACAATATTTTTTACTCTTCTTTCCTGACCATCCTCTAAATAGGAGATTTTTCTCTTTGATTTATTCTTTTAAATTTTAGTTAGCTCTAATAATTTTTCCCCCTTTGAATACTCATCGCCCCCCAATCGCCCCCCTGATATCCCAAATCGCCCCCAGGTTGGGAACCACTGATTTAGACCATTATGACTCAAAAGGCTATGTTTTGTCTCTTCGGTGTGCGTTGACACATAGAAAAGAATTGAAAAAACAGTTTTAGGCAAAAAACGTTTTGTTCGAAAAGGTTTTTGCTCGTTCGATGTGCGTTCAGCCTAGAATAAAACTAACCAAACAATAATTAAAAGAATTGTGAAATTGATCATATTTGCAGTCAATAACAGCAGTTTTTTTTTTTAAGTCAACGTTTCGGACACCTTCTTCAGGACTGAAAAATTGTAACTGCATTAATTGGACATGTTATTCCCCTGACTAAATAAATGATAGTGTTCTATAAATATAGACGTCACATTGACAAGTTTCAATTAAAGATAAACTTTTTATTTATTTGTTTTTTGTTGGTAAAGCCAAACGCCCCATGGCTCTCGTGAATCGAACCCAGGATCTCCAGCCTTTCCGGGGCATCGGTGTGTTTCCATTGCATCAATCTAATGGGCCCTCGACCTACACCAACAAAAACTCACTTCTCCATATTTGCAAGTTGACCGTGCATCACACCGATTCGCCGGAAAGGCTGGAGATCCTGGGTTAAATTCCCGGAGGAGGGCTTGGCCTCACCAACAAAAAACATACTCACACACTTGTTAAATATATCTATGACTAGTTAAGTCCGAATCGAGATATTTTGAATTGTAATATCTTATACAAATATAAATATCTCGAAAAATATTTAACTAAACTTTTATTATTGACTTGGACTGCAATATCATCAATTTACACCGTCATCTCTATCAAAAACAAAACTGCGGAATTTGTTGACTATTTGACTCTGGCATTTGTATTATATTTATTTAATTTATCAGTACATATCTGCATTTTAAATTAGCACTTTCCCCTTTCATCTCATTTACAATTAAATCCATTATTCTATTCAAAGTTACGAAAACAAAATATTTATATTTTTCTTCTCTACTTGTTTTTTTAATATTTTTTTTTTTTTTTTTTTGTTTAGATATTACAACTCTGAGTGTTTCAAAGAGTTTACATGGCTAGTTTAATTGCTGGAGGGCATTGGGGCACCAGACGAAGGTTTCGACCTTGTTTCCGTTTCCGTTCACATTCTCTTTTCTCCATTAATTCATTCGTATTCTCTATTCCACTTGGACAAAATTCGTGTTTGTTTATCATTACACAAATTAGCGTCATCAATGAACTCGAGGTTTATCAATAAACGAAACGCCCTCCATTCATTTCTGTTCTATTCCTTATCAATCCATTAAAAATTAATTTAATACACTTAATGACAACGTGTACTAAAAATACATATTATTTATTAGCATAATCACTTGATACGTATTTCAACACATCTTTGGTATTTGTATTTCTTTTGAAGATGACATATCAACTGTCGAAATGAGTTTTTAATTTTAATTAACTTGATTAAATCATAGCTAGAGACAGTTTCCATTCTGGGGGAAATACTCCAAAACGTTTGTTTCTCTAGAGCAGTGTTTCCCAACCGTTTGTAGTCCACGACACCCCAAAAGTGCGTTGGGAATAACATTACACACTAGAGGCACCCTTCCTTTTTTTCCCCTACCAAAACGAAATTTTTTCCGCCCTGCCCCGTGAAAATTATTTTCACTTTTTTTTAGCAAAACTAAATTTACACCATAATATAGTAAACTTTAATTTGATGTGTTATGGCTGTGGAGATTTAATCAGGAAACCGAAATGGAAACTTTGCAGCCAGGAGATTAAATAAAAAAATATTTTATTTAATTTTTAATTGCCGACGTTTCGATCGTCTGTCACGACCTTCATCAGGGCAAATAATTGTCAACAATACAGGGTCTTAGGTATTTTGATATTTACTGTAATCATGATGAAGGTCGTGACAGACGACCGAAACGTCGGCAAATAAAAAATTAAATAAAATATTTTTTATTTAATCTCCTGGTTGCAAAGTTTCCATTTCGGTTTCCTGAGTAAACTTTAATTTTTTTTTTTCGTTTATTTAAATATCTCTCAGCACCCCTTAGCCATTCACGCGGCACCCTTGGGGTTGGGAGCTCTAGATGAACTTCAAAGGCGGAGCAGTTTCCATTTTCTGAGTTAATCACCCTGAGAAGCTTCTTGAGGCTTTTTTTATTCGTGGTCATCACGCTTAGCTGATGAACCTTGAAGAAAACAAAGCCTAATTGGATTCCTATGCAAAACCACTTGGAAATGGTTCTCTCTACTTGATTAAATTTTTAAGAAAGAGATAAATTGAAGTGCTTCCTTAATGACTTCAAAATTACATCCTTTAGTTTTAATTCATTTCCGTATGATTATTTATTAACGTAATTACGTTAGGAATGAGAGGAGATTAACTCAACTCAGTATTTAAATAGACCCGCCTAAAATAATTCCACTAAGCAGATCCTCACTGATGTAATTGATTTTGTGTGGGATCAGTAAATTACGTGCGGAATACGTGTTGCTGACCTCGGGCACTGCGACCCAAACGACCCGATTGCCGCCACCACTGCAGCGGTGCGCTTTCTGCACAGCGCCTGCAGGAGGAGCGAAGGCCACCGCCTGCAACGGCTGCGCAGCTCGACTCTGCCTCGACTGTGCCAGATTCTACCTGACACCTACACGATGGCTGTGCAGGGGCTGTCTCGCAAGGAGGTGACCACTTATGCATGCGCCGGACCTTCTTCCCTTTACCTTCTTTATTTCTTTCTTCATCCACCTTTATAAAGAGTAGTTTTTGAAACAGCCTATGTTTAGACATCCGAATTTATGTACTTCAAAAAGAAAACAAATTACAATTTTTTTTTTTCATAAGTCAATTTAGATGCCCGATCTTTTCTTATAGGGAAAAACTTCATGAAAGTATTTTTTTAAATAAATATATTGTCTCTTATTTTCAAGAGCAACAGCAAATGGCCCGGGCCCATTAACGAAAAAATTTCTCAAAAATAATTTTAATTTTCAGATGAAGATAGGGGGACAGCCTGGTGGATATTATTGAGAAGGATGTAGATAAATAAAAATCTGGAGATGATATTCAGGCCAATTTATTCGGATTTTTTCTACCGTTTCGGAGTTCAAACGACTCCTCATGGTCCTGAAGAAGGAGTCGTTTGAAGTCCGAAACGGTGAAAAAATCCGAATAAATTGGCCTGAATATCATCTCCAAAATTTTTATTTATCCTCACCCTTCTCAATTTTAATTTATTTAATTTCCCCACCAGCAATTTAGATGCGAAGCTCAAAGATGATTTATCCCTCTGATCCTCCTCTGTGGAACGTTTATTAATTCTCACATTATAGATATTCCCTAATAATTGCTTGTTTCGATTGAATCTATCAAAAAGTAATTATCGTAATAATAGTTTATTTGGGCTTTGAATAAATGAAAATTTATAATAAGCTAGTCAATAGATAGAGGAAATCTAGCCTTGACTCGAATAGGCTATGGTCCTTATTAAAAGGCAATAAATATTTTACACAATTCGAGATTTTTTGACACACTTCTGGATGGTCGCGAATCTGACCGAAACGTCGGCTTGAAGTGCCTAATAAACGAAATAAAAAAGCTGCATTCGCTCTTTCTTTATTTCTTACTATAAAAAAATTTTTGTATTTGAATTATTTTATAAAATGGGGAGGGGGGAGGTGATTAAATAAATATAAAATTAAATAAAAATACAATTAAATATTTTTTTATGGGAGGCGTGGTAACATAAAGTTTGGAAACCACTCAGTTAGACTGCTTAAAATTTAATTTTTCTTCTGATTTGAAAACTTTTTTTGTTCAAATATTTTTTTCACGAAATTATATTTGCAAAAACTCTTACGAAACCGGTATCTATAATTATCATATTTAATTGAGGTGTATAGCTGATAATATGATTTATTTGAGGTTCAGGAATTCTCCAATGAGCAACGCAGCTAGTTGTTTTTTCAATTTTTATTAAATGTAAAGTGCCAGGGCCAACGTTTCGGTCGCATTCACTCGCTCTCAGTCCATAATAACACACTGGTTCTAATAATTTGGTCATTCAGTCTATTGCATTGTTAATAATTTCTTTGACCAATATGACCATGAGGAATAATACATTGACAATGGCTTGGCCCTGATGATGGTCCTATATGCGACCGAAACGTTGGCCCTGGCACTTTACATTTAATAAAAATTGAAAAAACAACTAGCTGCGTTGTTCATTGGAGAATTCCTGAACCTCAAATAAATAATTATCATAGTAATAAAATTGGATTATTATTTGAAAGAGAGAATAATATTTAGATCACTGATTTAAAATAAATTTGGCGAGTATTAGTATTTGTACAAAAATCCAGGGGTTTTAGGCTCCCCTTGCAAAATAATAATTAATTTCAAAAAAATATTTTGACTTTTAAAACGGCCCTCTCATTTTATCCAAAATTAAATTAACAGTAAATGACGAATAGATTAAATAAATATGTTCATCATTTCGCTTGTTTAATTTCATGAAATGAATATTAAATTTTCTTCTTATGTACAGAGAGAGAGAGAAATGTACACTGATAATTTTTTTTTTTTTGTCAAGCTTAAACATGACTCGTCGAGTAATTTTTGTAATGCGTTTTGAAAATCGTGGGTACGATAATTCGCGTCGTTATGTTTATTAAAATAATTCCTATAATGACTATCGGCATCTCTTTGTCGCTTCTTTCAAGTTAAAGGAAGATGAAAAATGATGATTTTATCTATTTGAAAGTATAATCCTTCGGAAGAAAAAAAATAGGCAAACTAACAAAATATCCTTGTAATTTGAACGAAATTTTAAATAAATAGGTTGCACTATTAAATCATACTACTCATCCACTCTCTGCCTCTTCTCCTACCAACCGGCAATGCATTTTGCACCTTGTGCACTTAGAGTTGATTGATTTTAGCAAAGCACTGAGTTGTTTGATCGCCAACGCGCACACCTGTTGCATTTACACATTTGCATAGCCTATGCCTTCATATTCACAGGGATATAATTCAGAGGGTGGTTGCATTGGTCAAAAAAAAAAGGAAAAAATTCTTATAAATAAATCCAATATATCCAAAATTATTTGGACCGTTTATTTTGAAAATGGTGTAAGTCCATTAAAAAAAAAAAAAAAAATGAGATATCGCATAATTTGTGCTTAAATTAATGTAAATTTTCTGTTTTGTACAATTGAAAATTGATCGGTAAATAGACTTTTTAAATAAGTTTAACCTTTCATTTTCTCGAAAAAAAAAAAATAGAAAATGGACCACTTTCAAAATAAACGGTCCATATATATCTCTGAAACCCATTGAGTTGAATTTTTTCTCACTAACAAGTAAGTTTAAAAAAGACTGTTTTAGAGATATAAATAATTTTCAAAAAAACTGGCGGATATCTGGCGAAAGAAGCATTTCCCGGACATATATTGATAGCATTTTTTTTACTTTCTCTTACCTATGTATATATGTAATATATATATAGAGAGAAAGTATTGGATTCATGTCAAAATTCGATGTCGAGATTTTGATGGATCTTCACGTTTTGAGGTCCCCTGAATCCAAAAAAGTGGTTTTCGCGACATGGTCTGTCTGTGTGTCGGTGTGTGTGTCTGTGTGTCTGTGTGTGTGTCTGTGAACAAAATATCTCAAGAACGAAAAGAGCTAGGAGGTTGAAATTTTATATTTAAGTTAGTCACCCCCATGGGACGTGACACGAAGCTTTTGAACAAAATCGACCAAAAAGTACTAGTACTTTACTGATGCACTTTTTCAGTTTTTTTCGATTTTCTCAAAATTTGCTCCAACGATTTTTTTTAAATTCATATATCAACTATTTTTTAGTTGCTCTATAAAATGTATATTCTCATTTTGTGATTGAAATCTTCTGAAGACCACTTTACTCTTGTTCTCCATAGAAAAGATAGGAGGAATGGTTGCCATGGTAACAAAATATAAACATTTTGCCATACTTATAAATTTTACATCTTAAAAATCGAAATATATATATATATATATATATATATATATATATATATATATAAAAACAAACAAATATCATATAAATTTATTATCTGATTAATCTATATAAAATAATAGAGAAAAAATAAAATAACTATTGTAAAATGATTAAAATTATGATGATATCTTTTGTTGTTGATCGCGTGTAAGAATATGTTTTTTATAATATTATTTGTATCTTTTAGGCCTGATGATGGTCAGCAAGTTGACCGAAACTGGTACATATGTCAGTCGCCTGCCTTAATAAATTTTCTGAAAATAAATGTAATATTTATTTTGTGTTCCGAATAACAGAACAATTTTATCAAAAGTAAACCTTCAAAATCATATATATATATATAATATACACACTTTGGCAGTTTCCGTCATAAAATTTAAAAATCGAATGTACCATACTGTCGGAAACTAAATACATGTCGACACAAAAAATCTGGTGTGACAAGCACAGAACACAACTTTCGATTACCGAAGGTAAGAGAAAGTTGTGTGCTGTGCGCCAGTCACACCAGATTTTTTTCATTATTCTGACCAATCTCTGAATTATCTCCGGACATTACAGAAACACCTTGTATATTTAATATTTAGTTGATTATCTCTATAGTTCTTTATAAAATTTTTATTATTTATTGTAGTTTGTGATGTTTTCATTAGAATTAATATCTAAAGTTATTTATTAAATCACATTCTGTATCTGATCAAGAGCCAAACCAAGTTTCACGTATTTCCATTCCAATGCTCTACCAAGTGAACTTTTAAAATTTATTATACCTTGGTTCAATTTTTTTTCAGATACAATATGAGAGTTACTAAGTAAATATTAATTTCTCATAGAGCTATATTAATTAATACTGAATATGATAAATATAATTTAGTCTAATAATAGCTATATATATTCAAGCTACGTCATAAAGAGAAATGCAAAAATATAAATTATTCAAAAAATAACTATTATTTGGTCAAAATGACTAACCTACAATGGATTTATTCTCCTAAACACCTCTAAAAAATTTATTAGTGAGTATTTTGTAATTATTGTGCAATTCCAAACAAGAGAAAAAAAAATCAAAAATATAGCCTTATCCTGGATGAGAGGCATCCATAATGGCTATTCAATCAAATTCTGTTGCTCTCTCTAAAAATAGATATACGGGTACAATTTAGTTCAGGATCGTAGTTTGCTAGATTCAAATTATTCAAATAAAAAATATTCGCAAGAACAGCTGAATAATATAGATAATAAATAGAGACCGGAAAAAAAGCATAAAAAAATGGAAAAAAAAGTGCTTAAAAAAAGCATAAAAAATTTGAATAAAAAGTTGTTAAATAAGCATAAAAGTTGAAAAAAAGCATCTCATAAGCAATTTTTACTCATACCAATGGCGTATACAAATTTTTTTTTAAGAAACTAAATTTATTCCGCCCCGCCCTGCAAAAAATTTTGTTTTTGCGGAACCAAATTTTTTCACCCTGCGGGGTTTTTGGAAAATTTTTTTTTTGGGGGGGGCCGGCCCCCTCCCCCCTTATATACGTCCCTGGTGTATGCGTGTGTGAATGGAAAAAAGTGTGTTTTTTAATAAAAAAAACAAAAAAATTATAAATATTCGTAAAATAAGTTCAAATAAGCAAGAAAGGGAAAAAAGCATGAAAACTCAAAAAAAGCAAAAAAAGCATAAAAAATGCAATCTCAATGCACTTAGTTTTTCCTAATTCGTATAGAAATTAAATATCTAATGGTTGCTTATAAAATTCAGCAATAAGCATTTTGCTTAAAATCCGGTCTCTAATAATAAATAAAAGTTTTTATTTCTTAATTAAAACAGTTACGTGATTTGTTATTTTATTGAATCGTTTTAACTATTCTCAATAAAATAATAAGCTACTACTGATAATAATAATAATAAATAGTAATACAAAAAATAAGTACCGGTAAGAAAATATAATAAGATTTAAACTTTCGACCGTTGGTTCTCGTTGAAACATTTTGTAAATTAAAATTAAATATACAAATTAAACACTAGGTTATTTGTTTCAAAGGTTTTATTAATTAAAAATTAACACTTAATACTATTTTCGACAATTTCTTGTCATCATCAGAAGTGATTACATTCTAATAGAATTCTTCATTCTAATAGAATGTAATCACTTCTGATGATGACAAGAAATTGTCGAAATACGTATTAAGTGTTAATTTTTAATTAATAAAACCTTTGAAACAAATAACCTAGTGTTTAATTTGTATATTTAATTTTAATTTAAGAAAATATAAAATTTCCCAATCTTAAAAACAAAATTTTTTACTAAAAGATGGCTCGTAATTTTTTTTTTCTATCAATTACATTAGATAGGACTAAATTTGTTTTCTTCCTTTAGAAATTTCGACTCGAGCATTTGTGGCCATTTAAACCCTTTAGCTGAATAGGTTTGTGTCACTCAGGTCCCCTCCTAGAAGCGAGACTTCTACATCTTTGGTTGAATCCACTCAACCAAAGTACTGTATTACTCCACAAAAGAACGATAATTGACCTGAATCTCTCCGAGCAAAATTTCTTTATAGTTACTTTCTCAGCCATTGAAATAAAAGATTACGTAAAATTCATTTTTTGCTATATTTTAGATTTTTTAAATCTTTTATAGTATAAAAAGAAGTCTTATACAAATTTGTTTGGTTGCTAGATGTGAATTTTATAGCTGGATTATCGTTAATGTGTTAAGGGGGAGTAGAAGCGGCGTCTAAACGTTTTTCAATGCGTTTTTTTTATCAATTAAATTCATAAGGGATTATTGTAACAGAAAGTTATAATTTTTTAATGACATTAAAAAAAACTGTTACATTAATTTTAAATTTTTTTTTAAATTTAAAAATGAATTTATTATTAGGTTATTATTAATCAAAAGCTTAGATGATTTATTTAAAAATTAACTGTCAAATAGTTCAGCACTCTTGCAAAAGATGGCAGACTAGTCAAACAGCCGATCCCCTATTATCCTATATCTGGACTATATTTATATACTTTTATAAATGATACATAACATTTATAAAGTATTCATTCTTAAAAGATCAATGAAAATCAACTAAATGCAAATATTATTAGCTACCACCTCTGACATCATATGGCAAATTTTCGTAATAGGTGTTTTTTTTTTTGTTACTTTTGAAGACACACAACACAGCCCTCTTATCGGGAAAAACATGCGTAACAGCTTCACCGCCTTAATTGTGTAAAGAAAAGAATGGCAGCTAGATATTATTTCATATATTGGGCCCTCTATGCCGACGTTTCGATCTTGGTTAAAACCATCCTCAGAGCTTGCAGCCTGCCAATATAAGCAGCAAACAATCTCTTAACCAAGAGCATCAGCTTAGAAATAAACCTTAGTTTCGGCCGAAACCGTAACCGAAACCGAATATTCGGTCGGTTCCTAGAAATAAAATATCTAGCTGCCATTCTTTTCTTTACACATTAAATTTGCTTGGCATTAAGCAGAATCCTTCGGGTGTTTTATGGTTAAATCAATAGACGAATGAAAATAAAAAATATTGACTGATATTCTCATTGATCTTCACAACTCTAAACCACTTTTTCACCATTTGATTAATTATTTCTTCAAGAATACTTAAATAGAAACTTTTTCGCTAAAATACAATAAAATTTAAATATTTAAAGATAAGATTTTTTTCTTCGATATAAAAATCTGCTATTAGCCTATTTTCGCTATGAGAATTTAGTTTTCTACTTATCAGAATTTAAAGATTTATTGCCAATTTCCGAGCTTTTTATTTTATTTTTTTTTCCACCTTGTAATCCATGGGACCGTTTCGAAATTAGTGTTTTTTTTTTCTTTGCACTTGTGTTTATCTATCGTAAGGTGTGGTTTGGATTGCACTGCACACCTCAAGAGAAAGAGAAGACTTGAGTGCACTGACCCTTTTGCTGCCAATCTTGTTGTGGTTACTGACCCCCCTTCGTTGGGTCATTTCTATGTTGCAGAGAGCTGAATTTCCAATCTGGTGACTGGTTCTACCAAAAGCTCCATCGCAGGTTCCTCCAAGGCAAGATTAGTAAGTTCTACAATCTTTTTATTTTTTTCTCTTATCAGTCTATAATTCATTAGACTAGTCACTCGTCTAATACTTTACCATAATAAAACAACAATGTCGAACGCCCCCGGGTTTGGCGTAGTAGGTAGAGTGCCTACTTCCTATACCAAACGTCGCGGGTTCGGACCCAGGCAGTCCGATGATTTTATTTAAGCCATTTGGATACCAGATGACTTAAATAGAAATGCCTGAACCCACAATATATATATATATTAATTACAACGCTTATCGTCTAAAGTCTTAAATGGCCTGAGTTGCCGAAAAGACTGTGTGAATGAGCAAAAAGTGTGAATGTTTAAAAAAAAAAAAACAATGTCGAACTTTATAAGCCTATCCTGGTTGAATATATCTCGTCTTTCGAGATAAATATTACTATCAATTTGATTGAAGATGAACCAATATTACTTTCTCTTACCCTATTCGCTCGTAGCTATATGAAATACAGTAGAGTCCCGGTAATCCGAACCTCGCTAATCCGAACTTCCGGTTAATCCGAACTCTTTTTGCGTACGATTTTTTTTTTTTTTTTTAAGAGGAATATAAATGAAAATTAGACATTAAAGGAACTTTATTTAATTATTATTTTGAAATATTTATTTAGAGTTTAATATCACCGACAAGTTTCACGTTATAAATACGACTTTATTATCAAAATTAATTAATTCAAGCTTACAATTCCGGTTAATCTGAACTTCCCGATAATCCGAACGACCCTCGGTCCCAATTAGTTCGGATTAACGGGACTCTACTGTATATAGAAAGTTTTGCGATCATGTCGAAAATTCAATGTCGAGATTTTGATGGAAATGCCTATACAACCTTTGGTCCCTAAGAAGGTCGCAAGAATTTAAATAATTTTTTATTCTCCTGACTGCACATCTTTTTTTTTTTTAATTCCACTTTTTCGGCTGCAGAGGCCATTAGGAGTTTACATTTTACATATACATATTATTAAATTTATAATACCGATATGTACCGGGGGACGAACTACACGCTGATTCCTGGGGGTCACCAATCCCAGATTTCACCGCGCTTGGAATTGCTTAACAGCAACGATTGTGGTGACTGTTGCTCTACTCGGTTGCCAGGCCTCCCGGCTGGCTGCACATATACCTTCCTTACGATTAATATTATAATTTTATTGAGTAGGATGAATAAATAAATAAAAACCGGAGCTGATGATCAGGCAATTTATTTGGATTAATTCCGTCCCCTATAAGTCGACGTTTCGGAGCCAAAACGACTCCTTCAGGACCATGCAGTGTTAAAAAAACAAAATAGCTCTCTATTTTGTCATAAAAGCTGTGATTAATCTCGCTAGAAGACTTGTGTTAAAGGCAATGGTGCCAAACGTTTCTTCTAGCGAGATTAATCTCAGTTTTTATGACAAAATTGAGGGCTATTTGTTTTTTGACACCGCATGGTCCTGAAGAAGGAGTCGTTTTGGCTCCGAAACGTCGACTTATAGCGGACGGAATTAATCCAAATAAATTGCCTGAACATCAGCTCCGGTTTTTATTTATTCTTCCTTCTCAATAATATCCACCAGTCTGCCCCTATCTTCATCATTATAATTTTAATCAAATGAATCGTTTATTTCAGAAACCACCTAAGTGCGTTTTTTTCAACTTTCGGAAAACTAAAAAAAACTGTTTTGCAGCTTAAGTATAGGTCTAGTCTACTTCAAATATTTTTTTATCAAATCATAAACATGCTATTGGGATAATCTATTTAAAAAATTATTTTTTCTCCTTTAAGTTTTTTGAGTAATTAATTTTTGAAAAAATTGCACTTAGGTGGTTTCTGAAATAAACGAGTGATTTTTTAAAAATTATTATTGAAATTAAGTCAAACCATTAATTTTTACCTGTTTTGGTATCAAAGGTAAGTAACAGACACACTTAAGTATAAATAAGAGTGTTTTTACTATGCCTAAATCGAAAAATACAAGTAGACTACACGCTACAGTATGTCTATATACACAGCGTATATACAGAGTCGTACTGCAGTCCTTTGAGCCTAGCATTCCGAATAATGTTCCGTTTGTATTTTTCTTCGTGCACAACACCACGCCTACGCTTGGGAATAGGTTCATCATCTGAACTATCCGACATGGCTTAAGAACTATATAATGTTATATTGTATTCACATGGTTTTATATTGTATTTATATTGTTTTGTAAAATGTTATATATTGTATATTATGGGGATGGCCTTTGGCACCCGGCTTAATAAAAAAAAAATAGCTTTTATGGTCAAGTAGCTAGGCGTTACATAAATAGGGCTATTTTTCGGTATTTTTTTGCCTAAAAAATGAGGTTTTTCGAGAAAAAAACTAATTTCCGAGTTAATTACTCGGGATTTTTTTATTTATTCTATTAGAGGATTTGTTTCTGCACCAAATGACGTTCTCATTTAGTCTGATCGGATTAGCCGTTCGGAATCTACAGGGGTTTAAACTTTCAAATTAGAATTTACCGCAGCGCGGTAAAATAAAATGATAGGAAAAAAATAAATGGTGAAATCTTTAGCTGAAAACTCATTCTTTCTAACCGTATATTCTCCATAATTATACCTCTTAAGACAGAGGAGTTATTCAAGCCGATAAACTTTTTCGTGCATGCCCCTCTAACTTGCCTCTATAGACACATGATTTGTAAGACGTTGTCACGTCAAAAAAAAACTATATAATGTAATAATAAACAACAAAATAACACCTAATTTTCATCGAAAACTCACGAAAACTAACTACTCAGTGTTAGGTAACCTTTGAATCAAACCACCGAGTCACAAAACACGTGATGTTTACAGGGCACGAGTGAAATTTACTGCAGAAAGAACCTAAGCGACGGCGCTTGAGTTCTTTCTGAAATAAACGGATTATTTTCAAGGCTGCCAAATAGCATTGCTGATGAGGAACATTGGTTATTTCGGCACTAAAAGATGTATTTACCTTTAAATTGTACATTAGCACCAAAAACACATTTTTTGAAATTTTGTCCCTTAGGTGCTTTCTGAAATAAACGATTCAAATAGGCTCTACAAGTTTATTTTATTAAAACTGATTTGAATCCTAAACTAAATCATGATTTCTGCCTCCCCAAAATCACAAATTCCGCCCTCCCCCTCAACTCTCTTTAACAAAATTCTGAGACCGTCACTAAATATTATTTATCTTTTTGTTCACTGAAAATGTATAGTAAGTTTGTTATTTTGCTGCTCAATATACACTAGGGAGGCCGCAAAAAATAAAATTTTTTAATTTATTTCGGCCGAACCTCCTAAAAGTTGTCTTTTGGCTAAAAAAATGATAATGGCAAAGTTTTAGCTAAATTGGGCGTTAAATCGTTAACCCGTGCCTCATCGGGGTTAAAATTTTGAAAAAGTGCGATTTTATCTAAAAATTCGCAGGTTTTACTTCATAAAACGAAAACCAAGTATCGTAGAAAAATGAATCTTGGCTCATTTCATAGCAAATTTAATTCTCTTGAGGTTTTATAATAATCATTTTTTCATTAAAACTTATAGATTTAGTGATATTTACAAATTAGCATTTCGGTTTTGATTTAATGCTTGCTCTTTCTGTGGAAAATCACAATAGAGACCAGCGTTTTCCAAACTGTGAAGCGGCGCGGACTAGTCTAAGGGGAGGCGCGAATATTCGCCTCCAAGATCAATTTACCCAAATGATTGCTCGTTTTATAAATAAAATAATTTAGGAGATTCTGGGACGGAGTTTTTAATTAAAATAATAAATATGAATAAATAAAAAAAAATATTTTTATATAAATTTATATTTTTTAGTATTACAAATGTTTGTTTTTGTATTATTTTATTAAATGTATAGGGGAGGGGAGGGGACGTCATAAGATTAAATATTTTTAAGGGAGGCGTTGAAACATAAAGTTTGGAAAGCCCTGGCCTAAAGTAAGACTCATTCTAGAAAATTATACTATGTATAAAACCCAAAGGCGGATCCAGGGAAGTTTTTCAGGGTTTTAATTTTTTCTGACTAGACGCGAAGCTCGCGGAAGGCGATAGCATCGTTAATTATTTTATTTATTATGATTGGGTAAGGGGTTGATAAATTGAAAAAAAAAAATGTTTTTTAAATTTATTTTAGTTTTTTTTTTTTTTTTAAACATTCACACTTTTTTCTCATTCACACTCACACTCA
This sequence comes from Euborellia annulipes, assembly GCA_023213315.1. Lineage (NCBI taxonomy): Eukaryota > Metazoa > Arthropoda > Insecta > Dermaptera > Anisolabididae > Euborellia > Euborellia annulipes. Next base: position 27,235 of record JAKCPI010016129.1, read on the forward strand.
CACACACATTCACACAGTCTTTTCGGCAACTCAGGCCATTTAAGACTTTAGACGATAACCGTTATTGATAAATATACATATAGGGGTCCAGGCATTCTTATTTAAGCCATTTGGTATCCAATTGGCTTAAATAAAATCATCGGACTGCCTGGGGTCCGAACCCGCGACGTTTGGTATACGAGGTTAGCACGCTAACCTCTACGCCAGCCCCGAGGGCTTTATTTTAGCTAAATCGAAGCCAAATAAATAGAAAAGATTGAAAAAATAGCGTTGATAGGGGAATGAAGGGTTGATTATTTAAGACAGGCCTTGGAATATTCCAAATCACTTGTTGACATTCTTTTCTATCTCTAAATATAGTTAGATTAAAGTAAAATGTATTTTTTTACTTTTAATAAAAAGGGAATTGTTATTTTCATCTATTTATTCCTTTACAGAGAGAGATAAGAGAGTCGAATTTCTCGTTCAGTCGAGTCGAGCGCGTTGCTGGCAGGCAGGCGCGGAGCTTTTGCTCTTATTTATTTGTGTGCAAAGTGAATCAAAGTGAATAATTAATATAGTTTAGTGTAGTGTAATCCACCCTGACCACCCCGTCAGCCAACACACCCTCTCGAGAGTCTTATTAAAGGTAATTATTTTATGCATTTTAACGTTGAAAAAAAAAAAATAATAGAAACAAATAAAATAATTTGACTGCGAAAAACGATTCCTTTGAATATGAAATTAAATATTTTGTATTTCACAAAGGGTAGAGGGTGAATATAAGGGGGAGGGGGAGGGGGAGTGCAGGTGTCATTGAAAAAAAATAGTTTTTTATTTTTTTTAACAACTTTTTTTCTCATTCACACTCACACACACATTCACACACTCTTTTCGGCAACTCAGGCCATATAAGAGTTTATACGATAACCGTTATTAATTAATAATATACATATTGGGGGTCCAGGCATTCAATTTAAGCCATTTGTGACTGCCAGGGGTTCGAACCCTCGACGTTCGGTATAGAAGGTAGGCACGCTACCAACTACACCAAGCCTGAGGGCATTTTTAAATCAAATTTCTTTAATATAGGTGGATTATGGGTTGAAAATTAAAATAAAATAAAAATTAAAATAATTATTTATAAGTGTATTCAAATTATTTTGAGAGTAATTCCGGGGTGAAGGCTCGCATTTCCTTAAAGGGGGGGGTATGCCAGGGGGGGGTTAATGCCCCATCCCCTATAATGCACAAAGATATTAATGTTTTTTAATACTTTTACTAAAAAATAAGCGCATTCCGTTTGAGTTAAAATTTATATTCAATATTTAGCAAATAAAATAGTGGGATAGAAACGTTTTAATGTCATTTTAAAATTTCTTATTACTGGGGCGGAATTAATTTTTGAAGATTTCGAAACTCTCATAAACAGATAATAATAACACTTAGGAACCCGTCGAATCCGGGATTTTTTTCATTAGGTAGAAAAGTAAGATATGATTAGTCCACTTAGAATTTTACTGGGGTGGGTTACCGCATCTTTTTGTATATAGAACTAATCTCAATTCGGATTGGAATTTTTACTTTCTCTTACCTATGTATATATGTAATATATTTTTAGAGAGAAAGTATTGGATTCATGTCAAAAATTCGAGGTCGAGACTTTGATGGATCTTCACGTTTTGAGGTCCCCTGAATCCAAAAAAAATGGATTTCGCGACATGGTCTGTCTGTCTGTTTGGGTTCAATTTAAAGCATGGAGGAATGAGCTAGGAGGTTGAAATTTTATAAATTATATTTAAGTTAGGCACCCCCTAGGGCGTGAAAATAAGATTTGAGAAAAATATTTTTCTTCATGAATGAAAGTTAGAAAAAATTCTGGTTGCGTTTTCTTCAAACTTTCATTCCTGATGCAAATTCCACCAGCCATAAAATACCCTTATAACAGCTTTTTCCAAACTGTGAGGCGCGGACGGCCAAATAACTTGTAAAAATTTAATTCACTTCGGAATACTTTCTAGGTAAAAATTGGATAACGACAAGACTATTCATTTTTTCTGGTATTTTTTACTTTTCGGGAAAATTTGTCCAACTTTGACCGGCCGTATTTCGGTTAGTATTAAGTCTAGGAATTCGTTTGATGTACCAAATTTTAGCAAATTTAATGCTCTACAACTTTGTATTGCGCTATATTTCACAAAATATGTATAGTTTACGAGATATAAGCAAAAACATGAAGATTTTTCAAATTTTTGAGGTTTTTGTCCCCCTCTCCCTCCCCCCCCCCACACGGTCCTCGAGGTCGAAAATTTAGGATTGGCATTCTAGAGTAGCCCCAAATAACCAGTAAAAATTTCATTCCCTTCGGAATATTTTCCGGGCAAAATGTTATATCGAATGGTCTCTATTTGTGATTATTTTGTAATTATCTCTAAATCTTTAAGTTTTAATAAAAAAATGGTTATTATAAAACCTCAAGAGAATGAAATTTGCTATGAAATGAGCCAAGATTCATTTTTCTACGATACTTTGTTTTCGTTTTATGAAGTAAAAACTGCGAATTTTTAGATAAAATCGCACTTTTTCAAAATTTTAACCCCGATGAGGCATGGGTTAAATTACCCAATTTAGCTAAAACTTTGCGACAACTTTTAGGAGGTTCGGCCGAAAGAATGTAATAATTTTTTTTTTTTGCGGCCACCCTAGTGTATATACAAAAAAATTTTTTTTTTTTTTTCAATTTTCATATAAATGAAATAAAAACAGGAAGTTCTAAAATGATATGAATGAATGCCTTTTTCTCTCTGTACAACAATAACAACAACAACAATAGCAAAAACGTTTTGTTCAATGCAAATGATGAATGGTGACGGTGACGGGGAAATATTCAAATTCGATTTCCATTTAAATTCTCTCTCTGTGTGTGTGTTTAAAATAAAAACAACTCAACTATCAATATCTGATAAGACTAAAGACGACGGCGATGACCACCAAAAGAAAAAAAAAAAAAAGAACAAAGTCCAGAGATTTCCTCTTCTCTCTATTTTTCAGAAAATATTCTCACACACACACAATTTTTTTTTTTTTTTTGCATTCCTGGGGGTCTTTATGACACCAAACGGTATTAATATTGCAATAATTTCCTCCTTCATCAAATCTATTTAGAATAAAATTTTATTCATTAAAAATACTTCATAAAAAATCGTCCAAAAGTTATAAAGAAAAAATCTGATGTGGCTGGTCGCACAGCACACCTTCGGCAAGTAAATAAGTTATGTTCTCTGCTCGTCACACCAGATTTTTTGTGTCGAGATATAACCTGTATTTAGTTTCCGTCGATATATTCAAAAATTCAAGATGTAAAATTTATATGTAGGAATATAAATATATTTTGTTACCATGGCTTCTATCTTTCCTATGGAGTACAAGAGTAAAGTGGTCTTCAGAAGATTTCAATTACAAAATGAGAATATACATTTTATAGAGAATCTAAAAAATAATTGATTTTTGAATTTTAATCAAAACCGTTGGAGCGAGAAAATCGAAAAAAAAACTAAAAAAGTGCATCAGTTAAGTACTAGTACTCTTTGGCCGATTTTGTTCAAAAGCTTCCTGTCACGTCCCATGGGGGTGCCTAACTTAAATATAAAATTTCAACCTCCTGGCTCTTTTCGTTCTTGGAGATATTTTGTTCACAGACACACAGACAGACAGACCATGTCACGAAAACCACTTTTTTGGATTCAGGGGACCTCAAAACGTGTATATCTGTCAAAATCTCGACATCGAATTTTTGACATGAATCCAATACTTTCTCTCTCTATATATATTAACATATATATAGAGGTAAGAGAAAGTAAAAAGTGAGAATTAAATATCACAATTATTAATAAATAATTAATCATTTATATTAAATTTTAATTTCCCCCGCATTTTTGTTATCGTTTATAAAGATTTCGCTTTCACTTTTTGAATTAAATAGATTTAAAATTATTGGCTCTGAATCATCAAAAATTAATTCCTCTTCTATAAATAATTGTGGGATTTATTTTAAAAATTAATTTATTCTTATTATATTTATTTATTTTAGTAAAATTACATCTTAATTAGCGATGAAATAAAATTAGAATACGAGCGTTGTATATATCAAGAAAATGTCTCTTTGTAGAAAACCAGATGCTCTCTGAAGACAAAAAACAAAAACAATTGGATTTTAAAGTTAATTAGGCAAATTACGAGATAATTTCTAGAGTCGCCCCAACAGGTGTATTCATATCCATCCATCATATATTTATATACGATCTACATCTCTTATAAAGCGAGACAAACTCTTTTTAATGGCCAGTTAAAATAGTTAAATCTTTTAATTCAATATTCTTTGATAATTAATTAAATATAATATCTCTATTATATGTTATTAAAGATAAAAAACAAACAAACAGCCATTCAAGCTAACTTCAATGCTAACTTGCACTGAAACCAAGAGATGTAGATCGCATATAAGTATATATATAGAGGTTAGAGGACCTATTGGCTTGGATCCCTCTTAGCTGAAGATTTAATATTCATCGAAAGAGGAATTTTGTGTATAGAGTGAAGAAATTGATTTAAATAAATGTTCATCCCTCTCTTCTCTCTTGGTTTTTATTAAAATATTAAAAATGTCACTAACCTCTTAAGCGAGGTAGAACGGGAAAGGGTGGAAAAAAATTAAGTTTAAATTTAGAAGGATTTAGAGAATAATAATTGTGAGATTTAATTTTTTATTTTAATTATTAATTAAACACAAGAGTTGAGAGTTAACTAACCTCTCTTTTTCTTTCTTTCTTACAAGAGATGTAGATCGTATATAAATATATATAATAACCTCTTCTCTTCTCCATTCTATTTTAATTCGTAATTAGATGTTAAATAGAAGAAAAGAGTTGACCTATCTCTCTGTTTCTTTCATTTGAGATGTAGAGCGTATATAATAACTTGCTTTCTATAAATAGAGAATTCAAACAAGAATTTAAAGCAAATTATTTAGATAGAAAGTGACCCCTAACAGGCAAGAGTAATACAATAAGCCCTTCCATCCAGGCAAAATCTTTTGCCTTTTTCTGTTTATAGCCACGCACTGTGCAAACGCAAACGCAAACTGTCACTCACTCAGGTAGATCACCTTTCTTAGGAATCATAAAAGTAAATCACTAAATGGCGCAACTTTTCAAAGAAAATTACGTAAAATTTTTATTACGATGTTTAAAAGGCAAAAAAAAAAAAAAAAGATTTATTTTTTTGTGTGAATGCAAATAGCATCGGCACAGACGGACGGGACGGGACATGGGCAAAAAGGAGATAAATAATAGCTGTTGGTTTGTTTTTATTTAATTAAAGTCAACTGTTTGAAGATGGTCCCAAATGCGACCGAAACGTCGCTCTTTTTTCTCCTTTATACAAATTAATAAATAGATTGAAAGACAGACACAAACTTCAAAATAATGAATTTCTTTTTTCTTTGCAAGAAATCAATTTGTCTATTGATATTGGAAATTTCATTCAATTTTAAGGATAAAAGGAGCCAATTTAAATAAATATTCTTTGACGCATTAGGCCTATTTCAACTAAAAAAAAATTTCCTTCTGATCCCCACTCAGTACATAGATTAAAAGAAAAATTCAAAATTTCATTTAACTATTGAAATTTTATCTCCTTAGTTAAGATCAATTTTCGATCATGAATTGCGATAGGCGACGTTCTCCCGAGTAAAATGATATGCTTGATTCGATTTTTGTTAAAATAAATAATTGCACGCTGCACTTGGAGCATCGCTGATTTGATTTTCATCCAATAATAAATGCGAGATTTAATAAAGATAATTAATTTTATTTTATTTTATAAATAAATTAAAGGCAATTATTTTATTTATTATTTCTTAAATTTCACAATTACTAGATTCAAATCTTTTTATATTTTGTCTATTTTGAAAGGCCTTAGCTCCGAAACTAGTGGACCGATTTTCATGGAATTTTTTTTTAATTAATTGAGAATCTTTTGGGGGTGATTTTAAGCTATGTTTAGATTTAGAGAACTCCTCTTCTCTCAAAAATCTCCGAAAAATACAAAATTTTACTCATTTGAATTCTATTTCAGCCTTATGGAAAATTAAAATAATTATAAATTTTAGATGCTCTTTAAAATGTATATTCTCATTTTGCCATTGAAATCTCTGAAGGGCACTTTACTCTTGTACTTCATAGGAAAATTTGGGTACTTTTTTCAGTTTTTCGCTTGTATCTCGTAAACTAAGCATCTCTATGTCCGATGTTCTTACTCGAAAAATTGCTCTAGTTTCTACAAAAGCAACTTTGTTCAAAAAAATTATTTTTCCCTTTATTTTTTGCGTAGGAGAAACGAAAATTTCAAATGCAGAAGCCAGACACAAAAATCGTGTTGGCCGATGTAATTAATTAAATATTAATATAATATCCCTATTAAATGTTATTAGTGATAAAAAAACAAACAAACAGCTATTGAAGCTAACTTCACTGCTAACTGAAACTAAGAGATCTAGATCGCATATAAGTGTATATATAGAAGTTCAAGGATCTCTTGGCTTGGCTGTAGATTTAATATTCATCGAAAGAGTAATTTACTGTATAGGCTGAAGAAATTGATTTAAATAAAAGTTCATCCCTCTCTTCTCTCTTGGCTTTTATTAAAATGTCACTAAACTCTTAAACGAGTTAGAACGGGAAAGGGTGGAAAAAAATTAAGTTTAAATATAGAAGGATTTAGAGGATAATTAATCTTTTATTTTAATTATGAATTAAACACAAGAGTTGAGCTAACTAACCTCTCTTTTTCTTTCTTACAAGAGATGTAGATCGTATATAAGTATATATATATAAGTTATAGGCAGTCAGTGTTGTCTTGAAGTAAGTTTGGCCGAAGAGGAAGATGAGCCGAGAGCAGGCAAGGGGGCACGGCACATACGGCATGTCATGTCCTCCCATTTCTTGTCAGCTGTTTGTTGTTTTTTTTCTCTCTTCTTCCCACACCAGGGAGACAGAGAGAGAAGCTATTTATATCCCTAACCAAAAAGGATTAAAAACGTTTTCACATCCTCCTATTTGTTGTTGTTGTTGTTGTTGTAAATTATAAAAAAGCAAAAAAAAAAAATATTCATCATTTATTTATTTATTTTTAACCGTTTTCAAATAATCCAGATTTAACGCTACAATTAACGGAATGTGTTTGTTAAATAAAAAAAGAAAAAAAAATATTATTAGAAATCCTCGCTCTCTTGGGGGTTTTCAATTGTTTTTGTTTATTTTATTTTATTTTGGACAAATTTTGAGGAAAAAAAAAACTCTATTATGTAAAATAGAAGGGGGAAATGCAAATACCGCCTGGCTGCCATTAACGCCATTGGCGGTATCTTATAACTTGCAAAATTAATCAACAAATCTGTCAACCGAGATAATAATATTCAGGAAACGAAACGCATCGATTCTATTTAATGGCCATCGCGCTAATCCAATCCCATTGCATTATTAATAATTAAAAAGCAACATAAACAAAAAGTTCAACATTTGTTGTTCAAAAAACAAAAAAATCCTTCCTAATGACGTCATTTGGATCAGTTCTCTTTTTTTTGTTGACTATAAGATTTCAACTAACACAAAAACTCTGGAACGGAATTTCTTTACTTCGTTTTAATCTAAATGAGTTCTAATCAATTAAAATGAATAGAGATGGAGTCGAAATTGCCTAAAAAACTCTAAACGAGCTTATCCTAGGGAGGAAATCGTCTTCTCTTCTTTTTAACATCTATTGTAATTATAAATTGAAATATAAAACAATCTTATGATTATTATTCGATAATCAATTATTGTTTATGAATGGAGAAGAGAAGAGGTTATTATATATATTTATATACGATCTACATCTCTTGGAAGAAAGAAAGAAAAAGAGAGGTTAGTTACCTCAACCCTTGTGTTTAATTAATAATTAAAATAAAGAATTAATTATCCTCTAAATCCTTCTAAATTTAAACTTAAATTTTTCCACCCTTTCCCCTTTTACCTTGTTTAAGAGGTTAGTGACATTTTTAATATTTTAATAAAATCCAAGAGAGAAGAGAGGGATGAACATTTATTTAAATCAATTTCTTCACTAAATTCCTCTTTCGATGAACATTAGCTAAGAGGGATCCAAGCCAATAGGTCCTCTAACCTCTATATATATATATACTTATATGCGATCTAGATCTCTTAGTTTCAGTGCAAGTTAGCATTGAAGTTAGCTTCAATGGCTGTTTTTACTTTTTTTCTTATTATTAATGACATACCCATATAACAGGGATATTATATTTAATTAATTATCAAATAACATATATATATATATATATAATTGAATTAATAAAATATTTAATTAATTAATTGAAATTTTATTTGGTTATTAAAAAGAAAGGATGAATTTATCTCACTTTCCAAAAGATGTAGATCGTATACAAGTTATATATATATATATATATATATATATATATATATATATATATATGTTCTTGAAGGTTTCCGCGACCGGATGTATGCGAAGACAAGTTTTCTCGGGTTAAGTCGCGTGGGGTGCTGAGATTTACTCGACGTTTCGGCTCTCCTTTTGGAGCCATTTCATTTTCATGAAAATGGCTAAAGGAGAGCCGAAACGTCGAGTAAATCTAGCACCCACGCGAAAGTCTGCTATATATATATATATATATATATATATATATATATATATATATATAACAACATTTTCTATTCTTTGTTTAGAATAATAATTATGAGATTTTATTTTACATATTTTATTAATTCTTAAATTTTGAAATTATTTGACCGATTTTGATGAAATTAGTTTTTTTTTCTCTCTGAATTGTGAATTAATTCTTTTTTATTAATTGATTTAAAGGGATGAAATTCTTTTGATAAATGTTAGTGTTTTGTCGGCAAATGGAGAAGGGAGTCGCCGGGCTCGTTGGCATTCCTTCTTGCATCCTTGTTGCAACGGTTGTCTAACATTCAAGGAGCAACCATCAAAGAGTTTCTTTTTCGTTTATTTGATTGAGGAGATGGGAAAAAATAAACAAATTACCTCAATCATTTGACGTTAAATCTTCTCTCCAATAATAGGCTAATTGGTTGAAAAGAAAAAAAAAATTCTTAATCTTTTTTCTCCCTCTTTCTTCCTGATGAAGGCATTCGAAACGTTTTCCATTTAGGAATTGTTCTTTTTGTGTCGGGTGCGTTGCTGCTCCCCTTTTGGCTGCCCTGTCCCCGTTCGATTCATTAAACAGCAACCAACTCGCCCTCTCTCCCCTCCCCTTTTTCCTTTTTATAAATGAAATGTTTGGACAATTTAACGCAACAAATACACACAGAGGTGAAGGTCTTATAAGGGTCAAAATTTTCAATTTCCATTTAAATAACTCCCATATTCGTTTTTTTTTTTTTTTTTGTTTTTAATAGAGAAAACATTAACGTCTAAATTTCTTTATTACTAACAATTTAATTTTTATTGAAATTCAATTAATTTAAAAAAAAATTACAATTTATTTAATTAATTGTAAGATTTAATTTATAAATTTTAATTAGACATTAAAAAAAGAGATGAGTTAACCTGTCTTTTTCTATTAGATAATCTAATGGATGTAGATTGTATATATGTATATATATCAGGGGCGTATATAAGGGGGGGGGCGGGGGCCCGGGCCCCCCCCGAAATTTGCCAAACACATATACATATATAGGGATATACATCAGCGCAACAAATTTTTCCGCAGGATGGAAAACTTTGATTCCGCAAAAGAAAAAATGTTCCGCAAAAAATTTTGTGTGAAAAAAATTTAGTTTCTTAAAAAAAAAATTTTCCGCAGAAAAATTTTTGAGTTCGGCGCCCCCCCCCCCCGAAAAAAATTTCTATATACGCCCCTGATATATATAGTAGACTTCTTTTCTATTCATTTAAATGATAAATTATTTCTTATAGAGGACCTCCAAGGGATTATAGGAAAATTATTTTCACCCCGAAATTCCTATAACGTTTTGAGTTATTAATTCCTAAAGTTACGATTTCTCCCAAAGGAAATGTATAGAGAAATATTTATGTATTCTTTTAATTTGTGTATTCTATGAATGTAAACAAATCCTCAAGCGGGCACATTGGCATAGTAATATTAATTTTTTCTTTCTCCCAGGCAACAAAATTTATTTAAATTGAATTTGCCTAGCAATAGACAAATGAGATAAATAAACAATATAATAACATAATTTGAATGGTTAAGGGGGTTTAGTAGTACCAGGGGGCTATTGTGGTGAGATCCAATACTCCATTCCAGTGCCTGCTTGAGGATTTGTTTACATTAAATATCGAAAATATTTTTATTTAATGGAAAAATCTCGCACGCCCAGGGTTTGAACAGGGATCTTGTATGCAGAAGCCCGCTACACCAGCGAGCCCCCGTTGAATTTGTTGTTTGCTAGCCATATTTGTAAATATTATTATTTACTCGCGAGTTACCAATACAGGCTAATCGCTTCTACTAGAAGGCGGCGACTAATCGGCCCGTGTGACCCAGGCTTAAAGCAAATAAACGAAAATCTAATTGGCAACGATTCGATCGCAAGCTAAAATCTTCTTCGGGAACATTTTTTTTTTGTTCAATTGTACTCGTTTTATACTAAATTTGTTGCCCGAAACCTCCAAGTCTGTTGGCGGTTCAGAGTGAAGTTTGACCTCTACGCACACACAATTTATTCCTTGTCCTAGTTTTAATGAAAGAGATTCTTTTTTTTTTTTTCATTTTTATCAATCAAATGAGGGAGGGGACAAGTGTGAATGAATTGGTTTTATGAAATAGAGCGAGTTTTTGTTCATTTAGGCCTATTTGTGAAGGGAAACTTCTTGTCTCTTTTCTTGCTTTTTTTTCTTAAAAGAAAGAAAGAGCTCTTTTGCTCTTAGCTGTATATATTTGTTAATATATATAGAGAGAGAAAGTATTGAATTCATGTCGAAAATTCGATGTCGAGATTTTGACAGATATACACGTTTTGAGGTCCCCTGAATCCAAAAATCTGGTGTGACTGGCGCACAGCACACAACTTTCTCTTACCTTCGGTAATCGAAAGTTGTGTACTGTGCTTGTCACACCAGATTTTTTGTGTCGACATGTATTTAGTTCCCGGCAGTAGGGAATATTTGAATTCAGATGTAAAATTTATAAGTATGGGAAAATATTTATATTTTGTTACCATGGCAACCATTTCTCCTATCTTTCCTATGAAGCACAAGAGTAAAGTGTGCTTCAAACAATTTTGTGGGCAAAACGAGAATATACATTTGAAAGAGCATCTAAAAAATAATTGATTTTTGAATTTTAATCAAAATCGTTAGAGCGAATTTTGAGGAAATCGAAAAAAACTGAAAAAGTACATCAGTAAAGTACTAGTACTCTTTGGCCGATTTTGATTAAAAGCTTATTTTTCCGGTCCCGGGGGTGTTTAACTTAAATATAAAATTTCAGCCTCATAGCTCAATTCCTTCATGCTTAAAATTTGACACACACCCACCCACCCACCCACCCCCCACCCACCACAGACAGACCATGTCGCGAAAACCACTTTTTTGGATTCAGGGGACCTCAAAACGTGAAGATCCATCAAAATCTCGACATCGAATTTTTGACATGAATCCAATACTTTCTCTCATATATATATTACATATATACATAGGTAAGAGAAAGTAAAAAGTGGTTTTCGTGACATGGTCTGTCTGTCTGTCTGTGAACAAAATATCTCCAAGAACGGAAAGAGCTAGGAGGTTGAAATTTTTTTTTAAAATAAGGTACCCCTCAGGCACGTGACACGAAGCTTTTTGAACAAAATCAGCCAAAGAGTACTAGTACTTTACTGATGCACTCTTTTTAGTTTTTTTTTCGATTTTCTCAAAATTCGCTCTAACGATTTTGATTAAAATTCAAAAATCAATTATTTTTTAGATGCTCTTTAAAATGTATATTCTCATTTTGCCATTGAAATCTTCTGAAGACCACTTTACTCTTGTACTTGATAGGAAAGATAGAAGAAATGGTTGCCATGTAACAAACTATGAATATTTTCCCATACTTATAAATTTTACATCTTGAATTCAAATGTACCCTACTGTCGGTAACTAAATATATCTCAACACAAAAAATCTGGTGTGACAAGCACAGTTCACAACTTTCGATTACCGAAGGTAAGAGAAAGTTGTGTGCTGTGCGACCAGTCACACCAGATTTTATATTTTTTAGCCATAAATAGTAATAGGTGTTGTTTTAGGATTTTATTATAAATTTCGCTCGATTTGTTTTAATTTGTTGAAATAAATTCAATTTCTAATCCTTTGTTAATTAAATACAAAAAAGCAAACAAACAAACAAATATTAGATCGATTTGAAATAAAAATAAAAAAAAAGATGGCCTGCTGGTCGTCGTTTAGCGAGCCAATTTCCGTTTATTGGTCGATTAATCGAATCCCCTCCCTTTTGAAACAATTAACTTTATCTTTATGCCCGGCAGATAAAATTCTATCGGGGGAAAAAGAATTAATAAAATTAGCATCTTCTTTTATTCAAATACTAGCTGCGGCGCCTGCTTGCCTTTCAAGTAGACCAGGGGTGGCCAATAAATGCTATTGCATAGGAATCCGGGCCTCAAGTGCCTGGCGAATGTTGATCATTTTCATATTTTCGATTGAGGGATCAGGATGTCATTCGCCTCTCTTACAATTAGGTCTTGTTGAGTAATTATTCATATATATATTCAAGGGATGATAATTAGGCAGCCAAACACAAAAAAACAAAAATTTTTTATTTTTCTCTGTCGACGTTTCGAACGCTCATCGCGCTCATCATCAGGACCTACGGTCAACAAATATTATTTATTCATATATTAAAAAGATTTACATAGACAATATTGTATCAGAGTATAATTACTTACAGATAGAAAAGTCATAAGCTTAGATGGATATAGCATATCATATATAGATATTGATACACAAATAAATACTGATGATACATCAAAATAATATGAATATCTATAAGAATTTTAACAACTGTAAACAACAAAGGATTCCACAACAAAATTACAAGATAGGCCTTTTATAAATTATTTTACAATTCTAGTTAGGCGTTTGCTGTTTTTTAACCGAATGAAATTCTCTGCTGACCGATTAGTTATTTAAATATTTAATGTTTCTAAATTTACACAACAAAATTTTTTCTCTTTAATTTTTATATTTTTAGAATTCTTAACTAATTGAATGGGGACAAAGTAATAATATTTCACGGCTAATTAAATTATACAAATAAATAAACTCTGACTATTATTATGTTATAATTTTAGCAAATCAATTAGATTTTCGTAGCATACGTTTAGGAACTGAATGTCTGTTCTAAAATTACATGCCTGGTTTTTATATTTTTTAATAGCTACCATTTCGATGAAATGTCTTTTAAAATAATTATCGTCACTATACACAATTTCAAAACCCCCGAAATCAAAAATATGCTTTTTTTCCAAGGCGTGGCGGGCTAGTGCCGTTTTATCTTTTTTATTTATTATTGACAATTCGTGTTCTCTTATTCGTTGAGATAATTTCCGTTTTGTGGTACCTATGTATATAGTTGAACAGTTTTCTATATTATTGCCAGTACAATTTAATTTATATACTACGTTTGCCCGCTCGCCCTTCGGTATCACGCTCTTTTGGTTGAAGATTGCACTCATAGTGTTCGCAGGGCTAAATGCTATTTTTATCATCTCGTTTGATAAAATATTTTTGAGTTGGTGGCTCAACCCCGGATAAAAATCTATTGCAAAATATGTTGGTTTTTTCTCTTCTGAAATGTTCTCATTCACAGGTTTTCTCTCCTTCTTCTCCTTTTGTTCTTTGTATAGCTTATAGATTAAATTTTTAGGATATTGATTTTCCCGGCAGATTTCTCTAATTATATTGAAATTTTTATCCCAGAAAATAGGGTTGCTAATTTTTGTCATTCTATATATAAAATTTTTTATGGAATTTATTTTTTGATTGTAGGGGTGTTGAGAGTAGAAATTAATAATTCTAGTCGTTTGGGTTGGTTTGCGGTACCAGTCTAATATTATACTACCATCTTCTTGTCTAATTAACGTAGTGTCCAGAAAATTTATTTTTCCTTCCTGTTCTATTTCTACCGTAAATTTCAGATTTTTATCATAAGTATGTAACTTGTCTAGGACAAAGTTAATTTTTTCTTTCGGCACACTACAGACTGAGTCATCCATGTATCGCAAAAAGAAAACCAAACCCAATTGTCTCACTACTTCTTCTTCTAAATCTTCTAAAACCAAATTCGCATAAAATGGGGCTGTACTGTTTCCCATGCTTTGTCCAGACGTCAGCTTATAAAATTTTTCATTAAATTCGAAGAAATTAGCATCCATAGTTATATCTACCCCTTCCAAAAACAAGGCCTGTGTTAAACGAGTGTGTTGACTAATTTTTGCCCAACGTTTAATTATAACTTCCCTGACTTTAGCATTTTGAACATTCGTATACAGTGAGGCGACATCAAATGATACTAGAACATGTTCGTTTGGAATTTTAATGTCTTTAACTTTTTCTACAAAATCGAAAGAATCTTTTATATAAAACTCGTTATCTCCTATAACGTTTTTCAAAATAGAGGCTATGAATTTACACAATTTTTCTGTAGGCGCATTATTATTACTTACAATGGGCCGCAACGGATGATTTTCTTTTTGCAGTTTTATTGTTCCATATAGCTTGGGGATATATGCTGCAGATGTATATAATTTTGCGTATTCCTTATTCGTTATAAGTTTTTTTGTGAGTAATTTGTTAAAAAATCCGTTACACTTTCTCATAAATATTTGGGTCGGATTATTGGGTATTACTTCGAAAATACTATTGCCCTCAATAATGTTATATATTTTTTCATTATATGTATCCTTATTGATAAAAACGGAACAATTTGATTTGTCGGCCTTTATCAATATAATGCCCTCATTATTTTTTATGTACTTTTTTAATTTTAGAATCCCTTCATTTGATGATATATACTGAGAATTTTCCTCTAGATGGCGTTTATATGAAGTAGTGGGTTTTCCTCTGTTCGCGATATTTGCTACATTAGTAAGAATATTGATCGTTTTTAACCGCAGAACGTTTTGATGTTCTTCTTCATGTTTTTGGATTATGTTTTCCGTTTGTGCTAGTATTTTAACAAGTGGGATTTCGTTTGTTTTTCTCTCGAAATTGTGTTTATGTCCTAATTTTGCTATTTCAATAATGTCCTTGGGTATTGACTGCCGTGTTAAGTTGAGACACCAATTCTCAGGCAGAGCGGTAAATGCGCCCAAGGGTTCAGGGCGGACTTGAAGTTTTTTTTTGTTTATCTCTCATTGCGTTATTATAATATATACAATATTGTACTTGCAATTTCCCCAACATGTCATTATATATATTCGGAGGTGTGAGAATCCTAGCTTGATTGAGAGCATTTGTAATTAAATTAACAACATGTGTCTTTTGAGAGAAA
Source organism: Euborellia annulipes (assembly GCA_023213315.1). NCBI lineage: Eukaryota > Metazoa > Arthropoda > Insecta > Dermaptera > Anisolabididae > Euborellia > Euborellia annulipes. The sequence continues at coordinate 42,821 of JAKCPI010016129.1, forward strand.
TGGCTCTGTATTTCTAAATTTAGAATTTTAAACTTCCATTCTCCAATAAGCCTATTTATTCGATTACATTTAAAAGAATTCTTTAAAATTACATTAGAAACATTTTTGAAAGAGTAATTAAGATGATCCGGCATGACGTGTAATTTTTTGCACTTTAGGAGGAACCAAATAGTAGCATCTATCTTCGCTAGTTTTCGGTGAAGATGGTATATGTTTTTGATACATACAGTTGTTCGTTGACCATACTGGCGCGCAATTTGCTGGAACGGCAGCATCTTGCCAGATGTTGTTTATGGTGATTTCTTGAAATGATTATAACTGGATATGGCTGATGTGAATGTATTCAAGGGATGATAATTAGGCAGCCAAACACAAAAAAACAAAAATTTTTTATTTTTCTCTGTCGACGTTTCGAACGCTCATCGCGCTCATCATCAGGACCTACGGTCAACAAATATTATTTATTCATATATTAAAAAGATTTACATAGACAATATTGTATCAGAGTGTAAATTCATAGCCTCTATTTTGAAAAACGTTATAGGAGATAACGAGTTTTATATAAAAGATTCTTTCGATTTTGTAGAAAAAGTTAAAGACATTAAAATTCCAAACGAACATGTTCTAGTATCATTTGATGTCGCCTCACTGTATACGAATGTTCAAAATGCTAAAGTCAGGGAAGTTATAATTAAACGTTGGGCAAAAATTAGTCAACACACTCGTTTAACACAGGCCTTGTTTTTGGAAGGGGTAGATATAACTATGGATGCTAATTTCTTCGAATTTAATGAAAAATTTTATAAGCTGACGTCTGGACAAAGCATGGGAAACAGTACAGCCCCATTTTATGCGAATTTGGTTTTAGAAGATTTAGAAGAAGAAGTAGTGAGACAATTGGGTTTGGTTTTCTTTTTGCGATACATGGATGACTCAGTCTGTAGTGTGCCGAAAGAAAAAATTAACTTTGTCCTAGACAAGTTACATACTTATGATAAAAATCTGAAATTTTACGGTAGAAATAGAACAGGAAGGAAAAATAAATTTTCTGGACACTACGTTAATTAGACAAGAAGATGGTAGTATAATATTAGACTGGTACCGCAAACCAACCCAAACGACTAGAATTATTAATTTCTACTCTCAACACCCCTACAATCAAAAAATAAATTCCATAAAAAATTTTATATATAGAATGACAAAAATTAGCAACCCTATTTTCTGGGATAAAAATTTCAATATAATTAGAGAAATCTGCCGGGAAAATCAATATCCTAAAAATTTAATCTATAAGCTATACAAAGAACAAAAGGAGAAGAAGGAGAGAAAACCTGTGAATGAGAACATTTCAGAAGAGAAAAAACCAACTTATTTTGCAATAGATTTTTATCCGGGGTTGAGCCACCAACTCAAAAATATTTTATCAAACGAGATGATAAAAATAGCATTTAGCCCTGCGAACACTATGAGTGCAATCTTCAACCAAAAGAGCGTGATACCGAAGGGCGAGCGGGCAAACGTAGTATATAAATTAAATTGTACTGGCAATAATATAGAAAACTGTTCAACTATATACATAGGTACCACAAAACGGAAATTATCTCAACGAATAAGAGAACACGAATTGTCAATAATAAATAAAAAAGATAAAACGGCACTAGCCCGCCACGCCTTGGAAAAAAAGCATATTTTTGATTTCGGGGGTTTTGAAATTGTGTATAGTGACGATAATTATTTTAAAAGACATTTCATCGAAATGGTAGCTATTAAAAAATATAAAAACCAGGCATGTAATTTTAGAACAGACATTCAGTTCCTAAACGTATGCTACGAAAATCTAATTGATTTGCTAAAATTATAACATAATAATAGTCAGAGTTTATTTATTTGTATAATTTAATTAGCCGTGAAATATTATTACTTTGTCCCCATTCAATTAGTTAAGAATTCTAAAAATATAAAAATTAAAGAGAAAAAAATTTTGTTGTGTAAATTTAGAAACATTAAATATTTAAATAACTAATCGGTCAGCAGAGAATTTCATTCGGTTAAAAAACAGCAAACGCCTAACTAGAATTGTAAAATAATTTATAAAAGGCCTATCTTGTAATTTTGTTGTGGAATCCTTTGTTGTTTACAGTTGTTAAAATTCTTATAGATATTCATATTATTTTGATGTATCATCAGTATTTATTTGTGTATCAATATCTATATATGATATGCTATATCCATCTAAGCTTATGACTTTTCTATCTGTAAGTAATTATACTCTGATACAATATTGTCTATGTAAATCTTTTTAATATATGAATAAATAATATTTGTTGACCGTAGGTCCTGATGATGAGCGCGATGAGCGTTCGAAACGTCGACAGAGAAAAATAAAAAATTTTTGTTTTTTTGTGTTTGGCTGCCTAATTATCATCCCTTGAATACATTCACATCAGCCATATCCAGTTATAATCATTATTCATATATATGTTTTTTAAATAAAATCACAACGTTTTCAAATCAGGATTTTATTTTTATTTCAGCTTTTTTGGCCAACAGACGCGTAATCAGTTTCGACTCTCATACTGAGTCATCTTCAGGGCCTACAATAGTAAATACAAGATTATATCTTAAACATTGACAAAAAAAAGATATAAACTTGTATTTACTGAAGTTGACTCAGTATGAGAGTCGAAACTGATTACGCATATGTTGGCCAAAAAAAGCTGAAATAAAAATAAAATCCTGATTTGAAAACGTTGTGATTTTATTTAAAAAACATATGGGGCATTCGCACGCCAACTCGACCACTTTTGAACCCGACCATTTTTGATTTGGCTGAAACTTTGTCATCTTTTTGTACCCTATTGAAAACGTGTCTGAGAATTTTTTCAGATTTTTCGACCCAACCAAAAAAAAATTATAGCATTTTCAAAAAACATCGATTTTTTTTTTAAATAGCCGTAAAATTGGCAAAAATTAACTTATCGGGACGTTTTTTTTTTTTTTTTTTTTGAAATTTTTGTCTTTAAATGTACTTTTCAGAAATAAATATGACAAAATTTTACAGATTCATCTTGAACGTTTTTTTTTACATTTTCGGAAAAAAAAAAAACAAAAATTTCAGGATAAATGACACTTTTTTTAATTTTTTTTTATAAAAAACTTATTACTTTCTCGTACCCTATATATGAAATATATAGGAGAGAAAGTATTGCGATCATGTCAAAAATTCGATGTCGAGATTTTGATGGATATACATGTTTTGAGGTCCCCTGAGTCCAAAAAAGTGGGTCCCGCAAATTGGTCTGTGTGTGTGTCTGTGTGTCTGTGTGTGTGTAACGATTTTTAGCATGAAGGAGTTGAGCTACCGGATTGAAATTTTATATCCCCTTTGGAACTTTTTAGGCATTTAAAATTTTTTTTCCCAATTCTTATGAAATTTTGTATTTATTTACGATTCTATATTGTGTATAAAATGTAGGGCTGGACGGTAAACCGGTTTACCGGTAAAAACCGGTAAAAATTTTTTACCGAAAACGCGGTAACGAACCTCTAATTCGATAAAAACCGGTTTTTTTTTCGAAAGTCGGTAAAAACCTATTTTTTCGGGCGGTAAAAAATTTTGGTTCCGCGAGAAAAAAATTGGCTCTCTAAAAAAAAGGTAAAATATTTTTCTGGCCGGGGAAAAATTTGGTTTCGCGGGGGAAAAAAAATGTTTCGGCAAAAAATTGGCTCTCTAAAAAAAAGGTAAAATATTTTTTCGGCCTGGGAAAAATTTTGGTTCCGCAAAAAAAAAAATGTTCCGCGGCGGCAAACTTTGGTTCCGCGGGCGGTAAAAAATTTTTACCGACTTTCGAGAAAAACCGGTTTTTTTTTCATTATCGAGGTCGGTAATGAAAATCCATTACCGTCCAGCCCTAATAAAATGTCCAAATATGAGATTTAAATTTTGAAAAATAACCATAGTTTATTTCAAGCAGTCAACATTTAAAATGCAAGTTTGAAACTAAGGTGCTATCGGAAACTAAATATATCTCGACACAAAAAATCTGGTGTGACCAGCACAGTGCGCAACTTTCTCTTACCGAAGGGTAAGAGAAAGTTGTGTGCTGTGCGCCAGTCACACCAGATTTTTTTCTACAAATGCTCTGAAATTTTCAGAGTGGGACGCTCTAAACATCGACAGATAATATTTGTTTTCGTTGATTGGCCTATCTCATACATCTACTTTTAATATTTACAGAGAGTATTTTGTTTGATTGTATTTTTTTAAAGGTCTTTTTCACAAATTGACTTGTATGCAAAAGGTGAAAGAGAGAGGAGAGAAAGTACAAAATGCATAAATTCCCTTTTTAAATTGGAAAAAGATGCGAAAATATTTATTTAAATAAGAGCCTTGTTTTAATATTAAAAGCAGCGCAAGCAGCAGGGATGCTGGCTGCTGGCTGTCACTCTATAGGCAGCCAGCCGCTTTATATCGTAAATCGTAAGATCGTAATTTATGTCCTAATAGAATCTCCCCTCTTCTTTTTCTTTTTTTATTCAAGCAGCAAATGAATGCTTTGCTTTTATAAGCATCTCTCTCTTCTTTCTTCTCTCTATGCAAAAAACTCATCTTAAAATGAAATCAAATTTTTATGGCCGAATATTAATTATTTTCTTTTTACTTTTTTTTACTTTCTCGTACCCTATATATGAAATATATAGAGAGAGAAAGTATTGCGATCATGTCAAAAATTCGATGTCGAGATTTTGATGGATATACATGTTTTGAGGTCCCCTGAGTCCAAAAAAGTGGGTCCCGCAAATTGGTCTGTGTGTGTGTGTGTGTGTGTGTGTGTGTGTGTGTGTGTGTGTGTGGTATGTATGTGTGTGTGGACAGATTTTTAGCATGAAGGAGTTGAGCTAGCGGATTGAAATTTTATATTTAACTTAGGTACCTTTGAAGAATCTCAAAATAAGCTTTTGAACAAAATCGGCCAAAAAGTACTAGTACTTTACTGATGTACTTTTTCAGTTTTTTTCGATTTTCTCAAAATTCCCTCCAAGGATTTTTTTTTAAAATTCATAAATGAACTATTTTTTAGATGCTCTTTAAAATGTATATTCTCATTTTGCCGTTGAAATCTTCTGAAGACCACTTTACTCTTGTTCTTCATAGGAAAGATAGAAATGGTTGCCATGGTAACGGAATTTAAATCTTTTTCTTTTTATTAGATTAAAAAATCAATTATTATTTAAATTCCCATTTTTTTTAAATTTATTTGTGTCTTTAATTGTTTCAAAGAAAACATATATGTCTCTCTCTCACTTGCAAACATTATCGTCTGTCTCTCCGCCTTCTCTCATAGAAACAATGTTAATTTCCTATAGGGATTTGTATGTTAATTTCGATTCAAAAGGGGGTCCCCTTTAGAACTTTTTAGGCATTTAAAATTTTATTTTCCAATTCTTATGAAATTTTGTATTTATTTACGATTCTCTATTGTGTATAAAATGTCCAAATATGAGATTAAAATTTTGAAAAATAACCATAGTTTATTTGAAGCAGTCAACATTTAAAATGCAAGTTTGAAACTAAGGTGCTATCGGAAACTAAATATATCTCGACACAAAAAATCGGTAAGAGAAAGTTGTGCACCGTGCTGGTCACACCAGATTTTTTAAATAAATGAGATTCAAAAGTGTACATACACGAGCCAAAGTCATTTACTGCGCTCGTCATACCAGATTTTTTTGTGTCGAGATATATTTAGTTTCCGATAGTACTGTACATTTGAATTCAGATGTAAAATTTATAAACATGGGAAAATATTTATATTTTGTTACCATGGCCTCCTATCTTTCCTATGAAGTACAAAAGTAAAGTGTACTTCAGAAGATTTCATTGGCAAAATGAGAATATACATTTTAAAGAGCATCTAAAAAATAATTGATTTTTGAATTTTAATCAAAATCGTTGGAGCGAATTTTGAGAAAAAACGGAAAAAGTTAAGAACCAGTACTCTTTGTTCGTGTTAGGTCCCAGGGGAGTAGGGGAGACCGGGGCAGGTTGGCCCAGGCGCGATATTTCGCTGATTGTGTTACGGACCAGAATAAAGGTTAATAGCATTGCCACCTTTTGGTTACTTGGACCATAACGATTGAGCTAGCTTTATGTTTAAAGGTCGTTGTATAAGGATTATTTCTCCATGATATATGAATTAAAAAACCTAAACGGGATTTGTGCGGGATAAAAATTGTTTCAAATATGGCGATGGGGCAGGTTGGCCCAGAGAAGACGGGGCAGGTTGGCCCGCTCGATTTTTTGCCATTGTACTGTTTGTTATGTATGAAATCGTTAAGCCGTGTTTTAATTTTACTTTCTCAAGTGCCTATCTCTCTCTCACTTGCAAACATTATCGTCTCTCTCTACTCTTTTTAAATTCCCTTTCCACCTTATCTTCGCATAGGCCTAATGTTAATTTCCTATAGGGATTTTTATGTTAATTTCGATTCAAAAGGGGGTCCCCTTTAGAACTTTTTACGCATTTAAAATTTTTTTTTCCAATTCTTATGAAATTTTGTATTTATTTACGATTCTATATTGTGTATAAAATGTCCAAATATGAGATTAAAATTTTGAAAAATAACCATAGTTTATTTGAAGCAGTCAACATTTAAAATGCAAGTTTGAAACTAAGGTGCTATGGGAAACTAAATATATCTCGACACAAAAAATCTGGTGTGACCAGCACGGTGCACAACTTTCTCTTACCGAAGGGTAAGAGAAAGTTGTGTGCTGTGCGCCAGTCACACCAGATTTTTTTAACAATGAATTCAGGTTGGCCCACCCGAATATTTTAGAAATAATTATTTTTTTTTTAATTTTAACATCAATTTAGGAGACTTAAACGTTGATTTTATAGTAGCTTAAGGTCCCACCAACATTTTAAAATAAAAACATAAACGAAAAATAAAATAAAATAAATGTTCCAACCTGCCCCGATCTCCCCTATCTGACTTAAATCTAACATATCAGCTTCCTAACTCTTTTCGTTATTGAACACAGAGCGAAACGTGTATTTCCATCAAAATCGAATAAATCAAATACTTTCTCTCTATATACTGGTATATCAACATAAAGAATTGATTCTTTACAATAATATTTTTTTTAACGAGTGCCTTTTCTTCTTCTTCTTCTCATTTCCCGACAAGTGTCAAGTGCCAGGTTAGATGGAAAGAGAGGGAGGGAACTTGACATGGGTCATCGGTCAATAGCAAAAAAGAAAGAAAGAAAGAACGAGTGAGTGAGGGGTGTGTGTGTGTGTGTGTGTGTCAGCACCTGTTTGCCTCTCTCTTATCTCCACTTGATTCGATTCCTTTTACGAGTAGATGACAGACACAGGGGCCACAAAAAACACCTTTTAGATAGAGGACGTAGTCTTTAAAATTAAATATCATTTTACTCGGCAAAAATTCTAATATATATATAAATCTGGTGTGACTGGTCGCACGCCAGATTTTTTGTGTCGAGATATATTTAGTTTCCGATAGCACCTTAGTTTCAAACTTGCATTTTAAATGTTGACTGCTTCAAATAAACTATGGTTATTTTTCAAAATTTTAATCTCATATTTGGACATTTTATACACAATATAGAATCGTAAATAAATACAAAATTTCATAAGAATTGGAAAAAAAATTTTAAATGCCTAAAAAGTTCCAAAGGGGACCCCCTTTTGAATCGAAATTAACATACAAATCCCTATAGGAAATTAACATTGAGCCTATGGATGGAAGAGCCGGAAAGGGAATTTGAAAAATCTGAAAGGCCTACATCAATCAGCAAAGTGTACTTCAAACAATTTTCACGAAAGATTTTACTGATATACTTTTTAAACAGCCTCTAAAAAATAGTTGATTTATGTTTAATGTCCACTGAATTTGATTCAAAGTGTTTCCCTGAGGAAGGGTGTGATTAGCATACGAAGCGTCACCTTCTTGAAATTACTAGGTTTTTATTCATTTACCAATAAAGCCCGGATTCCTATGCAATTGCATATTGCTAACATGTACGCCCCCAGAAAATCAATTTTCTATCCGATTCATGCCCCCTTGGCACTATTGTTCAATATTTTTGCATATTTGGTGAATATTGCATAAAGTTGCAGAAGTCATGCTATCGAATATTCGCCAGGAGTTGCTAAAGCTCGAAGCAAACATAACATCTGTCCTGATGAAAGCCGAAACGTCGACATTTGTATTGATTAAAGCGAAAAAAGAAATATTTGTAAACATCTTGAATTCTAAATATCGACGGTAACTAAATAAATGTGAACACAAAAAATCTGGTGTGACAAGCACAGAACACAACATGCAATTACCGATGGTAAGAGAAAGTTGTGTGCTGTGCGACCAGTGACACCAGATTTTTTTAGATTAGATTTAGTTTTTATTGCGAGATTTACATCAGCCTACCTTTAATCGGAAGCCATTTACTTGATATTTTTGTCATATATTTGTTATATTTATTGCATTTTTTTGCTGCATATTCTAACACTTTAACTGCATATCATATGGCAATATGGCATAAAAATCCGGGCTTTATTTATCAATATATAGAAGAAGCAACGACCGGCGGTATGCAAATCATCAAGCGATTTTTATGTATTCTTAGAATCATTGAGTCGAGCCGTCTAGACTTTTTATTTTCTTTTTTTCCCTCTCTCTGTTGCTACTTATAGCAACGAGCATAATTAGAAAATTGAAAGAGTGTACAGTATGCACTTGGTGACGTAGCAAACAATAACCCTATTAAGGGCGTGTAAACGTACTTTAGAAAAAACTTGACTATTATAAGGAATTTTTTTTAAATGAATTAAATTCATAAGAGATTATTGGAACAAAGAGTTATAATTTTTATAATGACTTTTTAAAAAACTAACGTAATTAATTTTTTTGTTATCAAAAAACAATCTGTCCCAATAATCTTTAATTATAAAAATGAATTTATTGTTATTATTAATTACATATCTCTATCCATATAATTGACAAAAATAGGAAAGCTGAAATTTAATATATATGAAGAATTATAAAATAATAATTGTGAGATTTAATTATTCAATTTTTAATTTTAATTACCTATATCTATATTTTATTTTAATACTTTTGCTATTTTACCAAAGACAAATTCTGTCTGTCTGTCTGTCTGTTTGTAACGCATAGACTCCGAAACTACCAAACCGATTCTCATGGAGATTTTTTTAATAAGTAGAGTATTTTCCGGGGATGGTTTTAGGCTATAATTATGTCAAATTAGGGGTAGGGAACCCCCCTTATCAGGGGATCACAAATCTAGAATTCCTCCATTGGAAAACATTGTATTCTCTCTCTACTTATGAAAAATTAAAGCTAATTAATTATAATAATGAAAAAATTAAATCTCTCAAATGAAAAATAATAAAAATTGTTATATAATTAAATTTTCTTTTTTTTTTTGACTGACTTCTACTTCCTTCTAAGATTTCACATTTTATTCGAATCGTCGCCCCCCCCCCCCCACCCAAAAAAAAAATATCCCTTATTTATTTTTCACAAAACTCTTCCTCATAATTAATTAAAATACATTTATCTGGACAACTCTTAGTCATATCCCGAGACGCCGCCCGCCAGGGCCTATGGGGTAGGGTTGCCGAAGGCAACCCTGCCGCAGCTAGTTAATTAATAAATTTTTAAAATAAGCTTAGATGATTTATTTAAAAATCAACTGTCAAATTAATTCAGCATTCTTGCAATAGATGCCAGGCTAGTCTAATAGCCGATATAGTATTAGCCTATATCTGGCCTATATTTTTATGCTTTTATAAAAGATACATAATATATAATAACATTTATAAAGTATTTCATTTATAAAAGATCAATGGAAATCAACCAAATCCATTAAATATTATTAGCTATCATTCTGACATCTCTTGGCAAATTTTCGTATTAGGTGGTTTTTTTGGCTTACTTTTTAAGACACAAAACGCCCTCTTATCGGGAAAAACATTCGTAACATCTACCTCCTGAACCCCCTTAATTCCCTCAGAGTCAAAAAAGTGGGCGGTCTGTAAACAAATTATCTCAAGAACGAGGTTGAAATTTTATATTTAAGTTAGACCTAAAAAAATTAAAAATTAGACATCCCCCCTGGGACGTGATAGGAAGCTTTTGAACAAAATCGGCCAAAGAGTACTAGTATTTTACTGATTTACTTTATCAGTTTTTTTTTTTCGATTTTCTCAAAATTCGCTCCAACGATTTTTTTTTTTAATTCAAAAATCAATTATTTTTTAGATGCTCTTTAAAATGTATATTCTCATTTTGCCTTTGAAATCTTCTGAAGATCACTTTACTCTTGTACTCCATAGGAAAGATACAGTGACGGCACTACGGGGGGGGGGCAATTGCCCTCGGGCATGAACCTCTGCCCCCCCCCCCCAATCGGCTCAAAAACCAAGTAAAAAAAAATGTGGTGTGACAAGCACAGCACACAACTTTCAATTACCTAGAAGTCACACCAGTTTGTTTAATGATGGCCTGCTGGCGTCTCTATTAACAAGAAAGGGAGAATGAATAATGAATGAATAAAAATATTTATTTGCTCTGAGGCAATTTGCCTCATAGAGCATAAAAAAAAGGTACACATAATAAAGAACTAAGTATTTTCAATCTATCTCTCTCCACCGTCCATCATGCATCTACCATCCGCTCCTGTCTCTTTATTAGGTACTCTTGGTACCTTTTTCTAAAAACTCCCAACGAGCGTGCCGATCTGATGTCATTCGGGATACCATTCCATAACCTTATCGATGTTACCAAGAATGAGCGGTCATAAGTCGTCGTCCTATGGACAGGCATACGCAGGTCCAGAGGACACGCCCTAGGAACTACTCGCCCGATCTCAACTCTAAAAGCGTAATTCTCGAACAGGTATTTTGGCTCTTTATTGTTCAACAGCCCAAACACACAACACCCCATCATAAGTTCCCGCCTTTCTTTCAATTTAAGCCATTTAAGCTTATTATAATAGGGGGTTATATGCTGGTCAATAGGGAGATCGAATATGAACCTAATACATGCATTCAAAACCCTCTCGAGCACCGTGCTCTGCTCACCCGACATGCCGTGATACACCAGGCAACAATAATCGAAATGAGGCAGAATCAAGGAATTTACCAAGAGTTTTCTAAGGCCATATGGAAGGATATCCTTGTTTCTTTTAAGCTGAAAGAGACTAGAATAGACTTTTCTTGATATATTAAGAACATGTTCCTTCCAGCTTAAAGTACTATCGAGAGTAACGCCTAAATTTTTGGCCGAATTTGAATAATTAATCTTTACGTCATTTATTAAAATAGGTGGAATATGTAGTAATTTATTTATATAGGCGTTACTCCCAAGGACCATAGAGAGAGAGAGAGAGAGAGAGAGAGCGTGGACGGAAAAGGAAGGAAGAAGACTTTTGTTGTTGTTTTTATTTATATTTTTGTTTGTTTTCAATTGGGTTGCGAGGTGGGCGGTGTGGGGGGGGGGGGCGTTATTGTGTCCTTTGTAAAGGGTTTCCAAATTAATGATTGCCATTTTTTCTCTCTCCTTCCCTTCCTATAAGTTAAAATTATTATTACGTGAAATGGAATTCCGGCCCGCAGGAATTAAAAGCCATTGTCATAAAGACGGGAGAGAGAAAGGAGGTATAAACATTATTTTTAGTGCAAATGGGGAAAGAAATTGCCTAACGCTCTGCTCTGCTCTCCTTGAGTATATTAATTTAAAAACAAAAATGCTCTTGTTGTTGTTCTTGTTGTTTTTATTATTAATTCGTCCGTCAAAAAGCCATTGATTTGATTCGGACACAGCGGAGATTCTTAATAAGTTTATATTCAATATTTGGATTGAAATGCGCAACCCCCCCCCCCCCCCCCAAGAACAAGTTCTCTCTTTATTAATTTTACTACCCCCCCCCCCCCTGGGCCCTTCTGATCTGATTCACCATCCATTCCTCGTTTCGTATATTAAAATATTATAAGAGGTTATCTATATATACAAGAATATACAATCTACATCTTCTAGTTTCGTGGTCAGAGGGAACTTAGCTCATCTCTTTTCTTGTTTAATTATCTATTAATAATTAAAATCCAAACATATTAAATTTCAGAATTATTATTATTGCCTTTATTGGTTCATATAAATTATAGGCATACATAAATTTATATGTATAAGTGCTACATTTTTCTTTTAAATACTTTATTTAAGCCTAGTACAGACCTAGAGACAAAGTCGGGCGTCCACACCTAGATACTCATTTGCAGCATTGAATTATTTATAATATTTTATTTTTGATCTAAATTTTATTTTTCAATTTAATATTTTAATATGAGAATTAGTCATCTAATCCTTTAATAAAAAATAATTTATTTATCAGAATTATTATTCAATAATTAAATGTGATTTAATTAGACGCTTATATTTATCTAGACCCTTGCAGCATTCCACCCTTTTACGTATTTCAAGGTCTTAAAAATTGATGACCTTGAAAAAGCAAAATTAAAGAAAAGCATTAATAAAATTTTTTTTTTTTTTATTTGAGGGAAAAGCCTAAATTATGGCATAAAAACCCTCAATAGCCTACAAAAAAAAACATTCCCCGTTTAGTTACCCCTGGTGCATCGTGCACGGAGGCACGCACCAACCCCAAGTACCGGTATCTAGCTCGAGAGCCATCAACCCGGTTCCAATCTTGGGAGTGAGAGGCCCTTCACCTCCCTACTCCCCAAAAATCAGTCCCTGACGAGACTGGTCCTCCCTCGGTCCTCATCATCTCTGCATTAATAAAAAAATTACATTTAATATTTATATCTTATTAGAAAGTGAAGAGATATCTGTTCACTTTCTAATTTTTTTTAATCAAATGCTGTTTAGTCTTCAAAATTGTTTTTTTTTTTTTTTTTAAATACTTTAATGAATTTTGCTCTTTAAATAGTCTTTCAACAGTTGTTTTAAGATTTTCTTTTTTGGTTTATGAATTCAACGTCGGATTGTATAAATTTTTTCAAAGGTAACCGAAAATGTTTTTTTTTTTTTTTTCACTTGATGACCTCTGGGTCATCGGTGTCTGCGTTGCCAATGCAAGTGGATTTTTTTTTGTACATTTCAATTCCGATAAAAATGCATATCTCTCTGGTTAATGCACTCTCTTTCCTCTAAAACTAACTGCTGAGCTCGCCTTTGGCGGGTCACTCCTTGTTATTTTGGATTTTTCATTAAAGTCAGCGGCCAATTGTAAAATTACCTCTTTGACTTCTTAGGTTAGATTTCAACGTTTTTAGTCCTCTTGCTTCACATCTGATTAACAATAAGGATAAGCTCACTTTCGAGTATTTTCACATCTAGTTAAGTTTATCATATGATTAAATAAAAGCCCAAGTTTAGGTTATTTAGCCAAGACACAAAGGCGTGATGAAATTAGAAACACAAGCGATATGTCAATACCAATGTGAAGTTTGCATCACAAAACAATCTTTTATCTCAGATAGCTAATTATATGTGAAAAATCTCATTTTTTTACTCAAAGGCTTCTGCTATCTATCGGATAAGTTTGCTAATTGACTAGATGTGAAGCAACTGGACTTTAGGAATCACATTTCATTTTGAGTGAGATAGAAGCTTTTTTTTTACTTCAAAGATCAAATCTTTATTACGCGATTTCATTATTTGAATTCATCAATTGGATTGAACGATTACTCTAGGCTTTCCTTTATCTATCCGAAAGTTAGTGAATTTTTTTTCTCAAAGCAATTGATTGAGCAAAGCTAATTACTCTTTGAGCTTTATTTATTCGGTGGGGGTAAAAGAAAAATCAGATCAAAGGTGAGATTCACTTCTTAACAAAGTTAATCAAGCTAGCAAAGCATCTTTCCGCATTTCTCCTTATTTATTTGCACAAATAAATAAATAAATAAAATGATGCTAATATTTATATACGATCTACATCTCTTTGAACTTGTGTAAAAGAGAGAGAGAGGTTAACTCATCTCTTCTTTTAAATATCTACCGGTAATTAAAAATTAAAAATAATTAAATGTCACAATTATTCGATAAATTAAATTTTAATCAGGAAGGAGAAAATGGGGAATGGGGAAATTATTTTTTTTATTTGAAATAATTTATAATTAATTTTACTTTAATTTTTCATAAGGCTGAGATAGAGTTCAAATGAGTAAAATTTTGTATTTTTAGGAGGTTTTTGAGAGAAAGAGGAGTTCTCTAAATCTAAACATAGCTTAAAATCACCCCCAAAAGATTCTCAATTAATTAAAAAAAAATTCCATGAAAATCGGTCCACTAGTTTCGGAGCTAAGGCCTTTCAAAATAGACAAAATATAAAAAGATTTGAATCTAGTAATTGTGAAATTTAAGAAATAATAAATAAAATAATTGCCTTTAATTTATTAATAAAATAAAATAAATTAATTATCTTTATTAAATCTCGCATTTATTATTGGATGAAAATCAAATCAGCGATGCTCCAAGTGCAGCGTGCAATTATTTATTTTAACAAAAATCGAATCAAGCACATCATTTTACTCGGGAGAACGTCGCCTATCGCAATTCATGATCGAAAATTGATCTTAACTAAGGAGATAGAAATCAAAACGGACTCACAAAAAGTCTTTGAATGAAATCGCGCAAGGACTTGATGCAGATTAAAACTAAAAATCGGCATCTATCCTTTTTTTCGCTCGGATCTATTAAATTCATTCATTTAATATAAAGAATTTCATTCATTCTGTGTGTGCGTGGGCCTTGACCCCTTTTTGGGCGTGGTGCCCACCATTTATTCAATATATAGGCTATCTATTTATTTACTAAAAATAAATAAATGAATAAATCAACTTTATTCAAAAATTATTTTGTATATACCCCATATATATATATATATATTTTTTTTTTTTTTTCTAAGAAAGCGAGAAGCTGAGCGTTGAGTGTCATTAAAATATATATATATATTAATGAAATGGAGAGAAGAGGAGGAATTAAATGGAATCAGACAGAAGGAGGGAGGAGATAAGAGAGATAACGCGCGTTCTTGGCACCAATCAATAGCGCTTGGGGGATGTGGGTCATAGAAGAAGCGAAATGGGACAGAAGGGAAAGGGACAGACAGACAGATAGACGCATACAACAACAAAACAAAACAAAAAGTCTCTATTCAAAAGAGAGATAAGTCGTCGACGTCGGCGTCGTCATCGCCGTTCTGTGTTTCCAATTGAGAGATCTTTAATAAAAAAAAAAAGTTAGTGAGAGAGAATAAATTAAATGTAATTATCTCGTTTGACGTTTCGCTCCCATCTTCAGGAGGAAATAATTTTATTATTTTACTGCTTTCTTCCTTAGATGAATATCGCACGTAACTGCAAACTTGACATGCAAGTGGAAGCAAACTTTAGGAAATTTGCGCCAGCCATTTTATAGACGTCTTGACATTTGATATTCATTTAAATATTAATATTTATTGTGTCTCTACTCTGTTTAAAGCAAGTGAGTATTTCTTGTTCTTCTTCTTCTATCCTCGCCCTTGTTATTCCCGCGGTGCGGGGTCGGCGGATCTTATTCTCCCTCTCCACCCCCCCCCCTATCCAATGCTCTTGTCTTCGACAGGCCAAGCTCGGTCATGTCTCTCTTTACCCGATGAAGCCAAGTCATCCTAGGTGCTCCTCTGCGTTGTCGTACGCCGTCCTCGCCATTCCACTTCTCTCTTGGCGTACGACATGTAAGCAGGAGAAACTATTTCTTGTTATCTTCGAATAAATAAATAACCTTTTGTTTCGCTCAGTTTGCAGTTACGTGTGTAGCCTTTCTACAGAAGTGTTTTCAACCGCGGTGCGGGGTCGGCGGTTCATGGGAAGGAAAAGAACAGGCCGACTCGTCGCACGGTCTGACGCCTGTTGAAAATATAGAAGGGAAGAGACTAACATGCAAAGAACAGTATTACTGTCAGTCCCAGCTTGGGCAGCTCGTGGTCGCCATCCACGTACCCACAGGATGTGGGCCCCTGAGCTATGAAAGTTTTGCCCATTCGACACGAGCATTTTTGACGCGTTGAACGCTCGACTAGAATGGACCTTAGCCTTAATCATGGTTTCTGGGATTTTTGAAATTCGG
Source organism: Euborellia annulipes (assembly GCA_023213315.1). NCBI lineage: Eukaryota > Metazoa > Arthropoda > Insecta > Dermaptera > Anisolabididae > Euborellia > Euborellia annulipes. The sequence continues at coordinate 59,000 of JAKCPI010016129.1, forward strand.
CCCCTAAAGGTAATTTTGGGGAAATTTTGAATTTTTACTTTCTCTTACCTCTATATATGTTAATAGGCCTATATATAGAGAGAAAGTAGTGGATTCATGTCAAAAATTCGATGTCAAGATTTTGATGGATATATCTTTCCATCTCTAAAATGCAACCTATTCTAAAAATATTGGCCTTCAGAAAACTCTTGCCCCTTTTTGTCGCCAGCTCTCGGACTAGAAGGGTTTCATCAGATCGGAAAAAAATAAAATTATACTTCTTGAAAAGAACTTTAAGACTATCCTATCATAAAAAAAAAAAAATACTTACGTAATGAACGCTATCCCTTACGAAAAGTCCCCAAAAAGTTGCGGAAGAGTCACGGTACGGCAAAAACACAAATTACACTAACGGGGAAGTGAGATGTTGTGGCTTGGCACGCATAGGGGACCGCCAGAGACCCTAATGAGACCGGATGGATGCACAAAAATTCAAATGCGTCATCTTACCCGACTTTCCCCTGCTTTTTAAAGAGCTTCAAAAATATAGTTGATTTATGAATTTTAATCAAAATCGTTGGAGCGAATTTTGAGAAAATCGAAAAAAAAAAAACAACTGACAAAGTACATCAGTAAAATATTAGTACTCTTTGGGCAGAGAATTAATTTTTTTTTTTTTTTTTTTAGGTAATCTCTTCTACTTCTTCGGTCTCAGTTGTTTAATCCCGTCGACAGTTTTCTTTTTGATTTGTAAGTAATATATAAATATTAATTTGATTCCATTGACTTCTCAAAGGCAACTATATATATTTTACATCTCTTGGAAATAGCGAGAAATTCTAACCTCAAAAATGTATCATTTAAATTTTTAATTTAATTTTAATAGAATAAAAAAGAAATCTGATATGGGTTGATATTATACTTACTGTACGTGAATCAATTTATTTTTGTTTTATTATGCGTAAAAGTTCTCTTAAAACCCTTCGAATCGAAATTTCTGAAGTCACCCCTTCGAATGAACATAGCAACGCTACAATTAGCAACAGGTCAAGCAACTCGAATTGCAAAAGCATCAAAGAGAACATTTTTCTCTCTTTGTTTATTTATTACAATTTCAATGAATAAATAAACATCTCTCTCTTTCTTTCTAATTATTATAACAAATATTAAAAAAAAAAAATTGTATAATTTCAAATTTCCATTACATGCATCTCTTTCTCTATTTCAAAAACCAAAATAAATAAATAATTCATTCATTCCCAAATGAGTTTAAATCCTATAAATAATGAGATATTGAGTAGTGAGGATATCCCGGCAGCCAGAAAAACAATAAAGAAAATTAAATTTGTCTTTATTTCGTATATTTGTGTCAGGAGTTGCCAAGAGCCTGTATAAGCTCGAGGCAAACAACATTTGTCCTGATGAAGGCCGGAATATCGGCCGAAACGTAGACAAATATACGAAATAAAGACAAATTTAATTTTCTTTATTGTTTTTCTGGCTGCCGGGATATCCTCACTACTCAATATATATTCAGCCACTCCTCCTGAAATTAACCATAATGAGATATTTTAAGAAAAATTCTCTTACCGCTCACTGCGGACTTTTTTTTGAATGTATACATTTTTTAAATTTTTTACTTATCAAGATTTTTTTTTTTTGTTCTTTTCTTCAAAAATATATAGCTTTCTTCTTTAAAATACAAGTTCTATGGATAAAATTTTGTCTAAAAAATAATATGAATAATTATCTAATAATACCTTGTAGCATTGTATGATTTAATTGTTTTAATTTTTAATTAGATATTTCTTTTTTAAAGAAGCTGAACTCTTTTTCTTTGAAACTAAGAGATGTAGATCGTATATAAATATATATACAGTATATAAATAAATAATAACGTCTTCTTTTGTATGTCTATTCATAATTAATAATTACTACAATTACAATTGGACGATGTTATGCATAAAGGAACCAATCGCCATAATGATCAAAATTGAGAAAGACGGCAGAAGACCTTCAATCGGATTTCGTCCTCAAATTCTTCATTTGATGATATACCTAACCATATTCTTCAATTTTAATTTGTGTTTAATAATAGAAAAAAAAGCAAACGTGTGGGGTCGTGGGTCCCTCGACAGGTATGCCTTTTCTTCAAATCCGAATACAATTTAATATTAATATTATTTAAAAAATCTGGTGTGACTGGTCACACAGCACACAACTTTCTCTTATCTTGTTGATATTTTAAAGAGCTTTTAAAAACTAATTGATTTATGAATTTTAATTAAAATCGTTGGAGCGAATTTTGATAAAATTGAAAAAAAAAACAACTGAAAAGTGCATCAGTAAAGTACTAGTATTCTTTGGCCGATTTTGTTCAAAAGCTTCGTGTCACGTCCCAGGACTTAAATCTCAAATTTCAACCTCCTAGCTCTTTTCGTTCTTGAGATATTTTGTTCACAGACAGACCATGTCGCGAAAACCACTTTTTTGGATTCGGGGGACCTCAAAACGTAAAGATCCATCAAAATGTTGACATTGAATTTTTGACATGAATCCAATACTTTCTCTCTCTATATATATTAACATAATGGCTATAGGTAAGAGAAAGTAAAAAGAAAAGAATTATTTATTTTTAAAACAAATAATTCTTTTCTTTTTTTTAACTAATACTAGTCGCAAAGTGGGCCTTCGACGGGCTTTCCGTCTAGCCAGGCACCTGCGCCCCCTGGAACCCCTTTCTCGCCTTCGGCGAGGTAGATAGGAAAGATTGGCGTGGCCTCACCAAGGTTACGACTAACTTCGCGTTCCTCCGCCGTCGCCTGGGCGCTGGAACGCATTTTTTGTTACGTGACGATTTCTGCCAATTCACCCTCGTAAACCGCGTTAAAGAACTTCGTTTGCCAAAAAATTTTTTAAAGCTCTTGTGGTTTGTATGTTGTAAACGCTTGCTTTAATGATTGTGTATAACTTCATGGGAATGATCATAGATGGCGCTGCCGTTATTGCATATAAACTATACGTCCCTGACTCTTAGAGGTTAGTTCGCTTGATTCGGAACAAGTGTACAGTTCTTGAAAACTATTGCGGAAATGTTGTACAGTATTTACAAAATGTGGTCCATAATTAAAAACTCTCTATAATAATAAAAGATAAAACCAAAGGAAATATATAATAAAATTGACACGCAGATTTAATTTTTGTTTGTTTTAAATTAAGATATCAAAAATAAATAAAAGGATAATATAGAACCATTATTCAGGCGAGATCTCTACCTCTATGTCACGGCTAGCCGTGATAGAATTAAAAGTTTCGCCACACACACACACACAATCGTTATGAAAGAAGAATGTATTTTTCCCCTTTGTGAATGAACGAGTTGATCGATTAGCTTTCTTTTTTTTTTTCTTTTTAAACATAAATGAAATGCATGCAATCATTAACATGTTTATTACGTTTTTTATTTTCGTTCTGGGGTTAAAAAGTTTTTTTTTTTTATCTCAATTAATTATTAAATGAAAAATTTAAAAAGTTACATTTTGGTTGCTTTTGGTTTTGATTTTTTAAAAGGTTACGCAGAAAATGATGGAAGAAAACTCGTCCAATTTTTGAATAAACGAGTGACAACGTGAGTCAAAAATGCGCATATTAAATCTCTCTGTATTTATAAAATACGTAAAACAAATATACCGAAGTTTTTACTTTCTCTTACCTCTATATATATAGAGAGAGAAAGTATTGGATTCATGTCAAAAATTCGATGTCGAGATTTTGATGGATCTTCACGTTTTGAGGTCCCCTGAATCCAAAAAAGTGGTTTTCGCGACATGGTCTGTCTGTGTGTGTGTCTGTGTGTGTGTGTTCAATTTTAAGCATGAAGGAATTGAGCTATGAGGCTGAAATTTTATATTTATGTTAAACACCCCGCGGGACCGGAAAAATAAGCTTTTAATCATAATCGGCCAAAGAGTACTAATACTTTACTGATGTACTTTTTCAGTTTTTTATTTTTTTATTTTCTCAAAGTTCGCTCCAACGATGTTGATTAAAATTCAAAAATCAATTATTTTTTAGATGCCCTTTAAAATGTATATTCTCATTTCGCTCTCAAAATTGTTTGAAAAACACTTTACTCTTATGCTTCATAGAGAAGATAAGAGAAATGGTTGCCATGGTAACAAAATATAAATATTTTCCCATACTTATAAATTTTACATCTTGAATTCTAATATATCGGCGGTAACTAAATATATGTCGACAAAAAAATTTGGTGTGACAAGAACAGAACACAACTTTCGATTACCGAAGGTAAGAGAAAGTTGTGTGCTGTGCGACAGTCACACCAGATTTTTGGAATTCTATATTAACAAATATTTTATTTTTTTTTTTTTGTGGTGGGGTGCGCAAGTCTGAATTAAATATTTATTTATCAAAACTCATTATGGAAGGTGAAATTTTATAACAAATCCAGCCTTAAAATTTATAACAAGTTTGTAGCAAATAGAAAGAGGTTGTTGTTGTTGTCATTTGATATCTTTTTGTTGATGTTGTTGTTCTCAAATTTCCAGCAAAAGATGAGATACTCTTCCTCTCTCTCTACTCAATAGGGATAATGGTGTTCAAGATGTCTCACATTTCTGTAATAGATATCCATCTAATCGAAATAAAAAAAAATAAAAAATATTTCTTTCTTTATTTAGAAAAGAATTTTATTCTAATTCTTTTCGTCATCATCAGACTTTAAACGATCAAATGTTTGGTGTTGTTAAGGTGCGCGTCTCGAAAAATGGTTAGAACACTATAGACTACCGAGTTACTCGAGGCGGCAAGAGATGGCGTTAGTTTTCCCCATAGGAATACAAGGGATTTTCCCATTTCATTCTAGAGCTTTCCAGCTAATTAATTAAAGGCAAAAAATTAATTATTCTTTAACACAATGATTACTAATTTAATTATCTACAACTTTTAGAGCTCCTTTTTTAAATATCTTTTATTTAATGGATCTAAAAAAAAAAGTTTTTTTTCGAAAATCAAAAAAAGGGCTTCTATAATTTTAAATAGCTTTAATTTAAAAAACAAAAATTTGATGTCGATAGCTTCAAAATTGTGGCCGCAATCTCCCAAAATATACACCCCGAGACGCGCACCTTAAAAAGAATGCTTGACAAAATCAGTTTATCGGAATGTACATTGATTCAGAAAAGAGAGAAAATTTGTTGAGAATTTTTGTGCAATCGTTATGAGTCACCCGACCCTCCCACAGAAGAGATCGATCAATTCACGTGTACCAAACTATCATATTTCTTTAAAGATTTGCCTGGGCTCTCCGGTTCGCTTCCCGTCCCAAGCGAGAAAAATCTATTTTATTTGAATTAAAGAATAATAATTGGGAGATTTATCTTAATTAAACAGAAGAGATGAGGTAACCTCTCTCTAAAGAAAGTTTTACCAATTCATGTGATGTAAATTAAGAAAAAATCTCGGGTGACTGGCGCACAGCACACAACTTTCTCTTACCTTCGGTAATCGAAAGTTGTGTTCTGTGCTTGTCACACCAAATTTTTTGTGTCGACATATATTTAGTTCCCGACAGTATGGAACATATGAATTCAAGATGTAAAATTTATAAGTATGGCAAAATATTTATATTTTGTTACCATGGCAACCATTTCTCCTATCTTCCCTATGAAGTACAAGAGTAAAGTGGTCTTCAGAAGGTTTCAATTGCAAAATGAGAATATACATTTTAAAGGGCATCTAAAAAATAATTGATTTTTGAATTTTAATCAAAATCGTTGGAGCGAATTTTGAGAAAATAAAAAAAAAAACTGAAAAAGTACATCAGTAAAGTATTAGTACTCTTTGAATTATTTTGATCTTTATATTTGCAAACGAATCTCTATCCTTTTTATTATTAAATGCTTTTATTTAACTTACTCTTTCAAGGTCACCAACTTTATGGCTTTGTTAAGGACACTTCCCGATGAGCTAGAGGTGTGAAATTTGATATTTAAGAGTCATTTTTGATGACGCAAATTGTGAGTTTGGTTTTACCAAAATGGACCAAACTAATGTGGTACTTTATTTGAAACCCTTCGTGAATTAATGTAATTTCAAATAACTTCCCGATGGGCTAGAGGTGTGAAATGTAATACTTAAGAGTCATTTTTGATGACGCCACTATATGGTGGTTTTGATCAAAATAGACCAAACTAATGTGGTACTTTATTTGAAACCCTTCGCGAATTAATGTAATTTCAAAAGACTTCCCGATGGGCTAGAGGTGTGAAATGTAATACTTAAGAGTCATTTTTGATGACGCCACTATATGGTGGTTTTGATCAAAATAGACCAAACTAATGTGGTACTTTATTTGAAACCCTTCGCGAATTAATGTAATTTCAAAAGACTTCCCGATGGGCTAGAGGTGTGAAATGTAATACTTAAGAGTCATTTTTGATGACGCCACTATATGGTGGTTTTGATCAAAATAGACCAAACTAATGTGGTACTTTATTTGAAGCCTCACGCAAATAAGGCCCTATTAACTATAGTTTTGAATTTTGATATTTACGAGTCATTTTTTTATCATAATGAATAATTTTTCAATTGAACCAAATCAATACAGGCCAAACTAATGTGGTACTTTATCATATTGATGATTTTTGATAAGACTAAAAAGACTAAAAAGCTTAAAATAAAAATAAAATAAAAAAAAGATTTTTAAAAAAATGCTTTTATTTAAATTGAACTAAAAAGAGAGAAATAAGAAAGAAATAATTTAATTGTTCTTGTTAAAATTTTTTTAATATTTATGACTTAAAATAAAAGCGTGGGGCGCGAGTCTCGGAATCACTTCGAAGCGCCCCACGCTTTTATTTTAAGTCATAAATATTAAAAAATTTTAACAAGAACAATTAAATTATTTCTTTCTTATTTCTCTCTTTTTAGTTCAATTTAAATAAAAGCATTTTTTTAAAAATCTTTTTTTTATTTAGAGAGAATTTTGCCAATCGGTGAAGCAAGAGAAGTGAAGAGTTTATATACTTGTTATATACGCGTATATACACTCTACATCTCGTGGTTTCTGTGCAAAAAGAAAAGGAGAGGGGGAGGCTAGCTCATCTCTTCTTTTTAATATAATATCTAAATGAGATAAATCTCCCAATTATTTTACTTGAAATTAAATTTTAATTAGAAAGAGAGAAAAGGGGATGTTTAGAATTGTGTAATTGTATCTTTCCTTTCTACTTGAAAAAATATTTCTTCTCTATATAGCAGAATAATATATAATCTACATCTCTTAGATCCTGTCCAAGAAAGAGAGGGAGAGGGAGGGAGGTTAACCTATCGCTTCTTTTTTTATTAATTAAGAATTAATTTGTATTCTATAATTCAAACAAAAAGCAATTCTGTTTTATTTTCAACTGATTTAATCTTTATTTTTTCTTAAGAATTAAATCTTATCTCTCTCTTAAATTCAAAGAACTAATTATTTTGTTGTATAAAAATCGAACTGCATTTCCGGATTTAAGACTAAATAAAAAAGGGTGATGGAGGGGGAGGGGGGAGGGGGAGGGGGGGGGGCATAAACACAAACGAACGCTATGCAAAATTATCGCGTGCGTTTTTTCTTTTTTGTTTAACTAATCTATCATTCAACTAGGTTGTTCTTTTCATTTACACCAACCCTTAAAAAATAAGATAATTATTTAATACAAATATGAATTATGCTGTGCTATAAAATCATAAAATTTCAGAGGCCTTGAATTTGAACTTGCAATCAAAAGAAATTCGCTATTTAAAAAAATTAAAGGTTATAATTAAATATGCAAAGATGCTAATCGAATTTTATTTATTAAAGTGAAAAAGCTGACTCACTTTTACTTTCAAGCCCAAAAAACTTGTCGCCTGCCTCTGTTCAAAATATCTCAAGAACGAAAAGAGCTAGGAGGTTGAACCCTCCGACGCGGAAAAGCTTTGAAACAAAATCGGCCAAAAAGTACTAATACTTTACTGACGTACTTTTTCAGTTTATTTCGATTTTCTCAAAATTTGCTGCATTAAAATTCAAAAATCAATTATTTTTTAGATGCCCTTTAAAATGTATATTCTCAGTTGGCTCTCAAAATTGTTTGAAGCACACTTTTTACTCTTGTACTTCATAAGGGGATAGGAGAAATTACTCTAGTCGACAAGGTTTTTTTCACAAGAAATCTGATTAGTGAATCTAGTGCATTTTTTCATTCTGAATTCAGATATGTAGTTAGAATTTTTCCATCAGGCACAGTTTTAGAGATATAGAGCATAATAGATTTTAATAGAAAAAGTGCTCTAAAACGGCTTTTATTTAGAATGTTCAAATTATTTTTAACGCGACACCCTGTCAAATTATGCAGATCGTTAGAATACATATAAATTTTAAGTTTCATCCCAATCGGAGGTCATTTAGACGTGCTAAAAACGGCTTAAAGTTTAGAAAAAGCGAAATTTTCAAGATTTTTTTTGCTTTGGTCACCCCTAATACAATTTTAGATATCCCTGAATGCAAAAAACATCTATTTACGATATTCTATAGTTCTTTTGCTTTCTAAAGAGCATTCATTCGTAAAAATCTGTTAATTATTAACGAAATTATTAACAAAAACGTCAGCAAAGAAAAAACACAAGTACACTCACTGGACGAAAAAAATAGATTTCAATTGAATTAAAAAGCGAACCCTGTCCACGAGAAGCTAATGTATCCTCTCTGAGCATCGGGTCACGGGCCCTAACTTTATTATATATTATTAAAAAAAAATATTTTTTGAATCTCATATCTTTCTTTATACTTGTAAAAAAACAAGAAGTCCATTTTTTCGTCCAGTGAGTGTACTTGTGTTTTTTCTTTGCTGACGTTTTTGTTAATAATTTCGTTAATAATTAACAGATTTTTACGAATGAATGCTTTTTAGAAAGCAAAAGAACTATAGAATATCGTAAATATATGTTTTTTCATTCAGGGATATCTAAAATTGTATTAGGGGTGACCAAAGCAAAAAAAATCTTGAAAATTTCGCTTTTTCTAAACTTTAAGCCGTTTGCGGCACGTCTAAATGACCTCCGATTGGGATGAAACTTAAAATTTATATGTATTCTAACGATCTGCATAATTTGACAGGGTGTCGCGTTAAAAATAATTTGAACATTCTAAATAAAAGCCGTTTTAGAGCACATTTTCTATTAAAATCTATTTTGTTCTATATCTCTAAAACTGTGCCTGATGGGGAAAAACTGAAATGATATTTGAATTCAGCATGAAAAATACTTCTAGAATTTCATATCTTCATTCTTGTGAAAGAAAAAAAGTTCATTTTTGTCGACTAGTGTTATTGACATGGTATTTTCACATACTTATAGAAAGAACTCTTTCAATTACCAAGTGTTCTGTGAGGCTGCCACTCACACCAGATAAATTATTCAAAGTTTATTTTTTTCTGTCTTCCTCATTTATGTTTAATTTAAAACTCTTTTAAAGAGATGATGGGGGGCGGGAAGGGGGGGGGGGGGGTGAAATCACAATTTCGAAAAGGAAATCAAATTAATAAACTTTTTAAAATGATTATCAAAGTTTTCTAGCTTTTTGATCATTAATCAAAAAATTTATATCGCGAGTTTAAAACAAATTAGAAGAAGAAGAAGAAGAAAATCGTCTAGAAAATTATGGAAAGAAAAAAAAAATTTTTTTTTCGTTAAATAAATTCATCAGGTTCACTTTTCGCTTTTTTTTGATTAATTAAAAATTTTATTTTCTCTTACCTATAAACATAGAGTTATAGAGAGAAAGTAATGGATTCATGTCAAAAATTCGATGTCGATGGATCGTTTGATGGATATACACGTTTTGAGGTCCCCTGAGTTCAAACAAATCTAGTGTGATTGGTCGCACACAAGCATACAACTTCGGTAAGAGAAAGTTGTGCTCTGTGCTTGTCACATCAGATTTTTTCTGTCGACATATACTGTATTTAGTTTCCACCGATATATTAAAATCTATATATATAATTCGCTAATGTCCGTCTGCCTGTCACGCTCTATTTAGGCAACTTTCCGTTGGAATTTTGAAATGAAATTTTATATGCATAAAGAGGACCTTCTAGGGATTACAGGAAAATTATTTTCATCCCGAAATTCCTATAACTTTTTGAGTTATTAATTCTTAAAGTTACGATTTTCCCATAGGAAATGTCTAGAGAAATATTTATGTATTCTTTTCATTTGTGTATTCCATGAATGTAAACAAATCCTCAAGCAGGCACTGGATTGGAATGGAATAATAATAATTTTCTTCCCTTCCTATACCAAACGTCGCGGATTCGGACCCAGGCAGTCCGATGATTTTATTTAAGCCATTTGGATACCAGATGGCTTAAATAGAAATGCCTCAACCCCAAATTGATATATTAATTACAACGATTAAGTCAAAGTCTTAAATGGCCTGAGTTGCCGAAAAGACTGTGTGAATGTGTGTGTGAATGTGAGTGTGAATGAGAAAAAAGTGTGAATGTTTAAAAAAGGAAAAAGGAATTTTCTTCCCTTAATTAAGAAGAACCATGTAGCGAAAACCACTTTTTTGGATTCAGGGGACCTCAAAACGTGAAGATCCATCAAAATCTCGACATCGAATTTTTGACATGAATCCAATACTTTCTCTCTCTATATATATTAACATATATATAGAGGTAAGAGAAAGTAAAAATACGAAAATTAAACTTATAATATGACGTTTACGGTTTATTCTAAATAGCCTAAATAAAATGAAATTTGTCTTTAAAATAAAATTCAAATTAATTAACCTTCAACACTCAACTGCTTGTCAGTCATTTTTTGTTATCTTTCTTTGCGACCTTGAGTAAAGAAGACGATAACCCGCAAAGAGATGCACGATGATGCATGCATTCTTCTCGAAATTTGCCTTTTATCTCAACAATTACGTATTCAAAAAACCCAAACGAATTGAGCAAAGGAAAATAAAATAAAATCTGTTGGATCCAGCATAGCGCAAATAGAAATTCTCTTAAAAAACAAAAAAACAAATTGTTTTCAAAAATAAAGTTCAAGTTGTGAATGAAGAAAGAAAAGTGTGGTGTGTGTGTGTGTGATTGACACTCTGATTGACAAGCGACGACGATCGCCAAGCAACTGCTGACGTTAAATGCAATAGGGAAGGGGCGGGGGGGAGGGGGGGGGTTGAAAAACAATTTCTTTTTCTTTCCCAATTAAATCCCTTGAATTCTTCTTCAAGAACAAAAACATTTGTGTTTTGTACTTTTAATTAGAAATTCTTTTCGCTTATCGACGCCAAGTTTTTCTTTTTTTTCCCTAACAAAGCAACCTGCAAGCTCGGATTTCTTAAAGTTGGTTGACATACCAGTTAGGTCGAGTTTTAATTGTTGTTATTTATAAAAATTATTATTAAACTATAAAATTCTGGGTTGAACCCATTTGTTGAAATTCCCTTAAATGAATTCAACATACCCGGGTAAATGCACGTAGCAAAAATGCAGAGTGAAATATTCTTGACTCTTGATTTCCCTCCAAGTCTTATTTATTTAATGGTAGAATTTAATACTCTCTTTAAATTAAAATATTTTCATAATTAATTATTTTTTTCTTTATTTGTCCATTATTGAAGAGGACGGAGAAGAGGTTATCTACATATATTTATATACGATCTACATCCTGTTGAAATAGAGAGAGAAAGAGAGAGGTTAACTCATCTCTTATTTTCATTTTAATTAAAATAATTACATCTCACAATATTTATTCCATAATTAATTCTATAAATATTCAATTATTTTGTGTTAAAAAAGAAGGGGATTTAGGAACCAAGAGATTAAAAATAATATTTAGAATGAATGGAATGGATCCGCAGAGAGCGATAAAATCGTATCTATCTATCTAATATTAATTAAATAAGCAAGCAACTCCCTCCCTCTTGTTCAACTTTAGAGACGTTTGTCTCCAGCCTTGCAACTTTTTGATTTACAACGTGACGAGATTAAGTCACAGAGTTGTTTTTTTTTTTTTAATTAATGATTGTCTTTAGTGATGTTTATAAACTTAATTAAAAACATCCTTCTAATTTAGAGATTATCTTAAAATAATATTAATGTGTATACTTTACTTGTAAGCCTCTTCTGTGGGGGAATTCTTTTACGCTAAGAGAGAGAGCAGGATAATTAATCTTTAAAAAAAGGCGGCGGCGGGGGGTGGGGGGCGTTGAAAATTCAAAATTTCAAACAAGAGCCTTCTTTGATGCACTTCACGCTTGACTTCATAAATGGCTGCTAATATGCAACACGCAACCTTCCAAGGAATACGTTTTGTGCGCCTCGACAGACAGACAGACGCACCTCTAATTAATACAAAATGTGCTCTATACCATATAATAATAATACAAACTACAATAACGTTAATAAACAAATCCTCATACCTTTTTACTTTCTCTTACCTCTATATATATGTTAATATATAGAGAGAGAAAGTATTGGTTTCTCGATGTCAAGATTTTGATGGATATACACGTTTTGAGGTCCCCTGAATCAAAAAAAGTGGTTTTCGCGACTGGGTCTGTCTGTGTTCAATTTTAAGCATGAAGGAATTAAGCTAGGAGGGTGAAATTTTATATTTAAGTTAGGCACCCACCCGAGGCGTCAAAATAAGCTTTTAATCCAAATCGGCCAAAGAGTACTAGTACTTTACTGATGTTCTTTTTCAGTTTTTTTTTTTTTTTTTTTCGATTTTCTCAAAATTTTTTTGCAACGATTTTGATTAAAATTCAAAAATCAATTAATTCTTAGATGCTCTTTCAAATGTATATTCTCGTTTTGCCCTCAAAATTGTTTGAAGGACACTTTACTCTTGTGCCTCATAGGAAAGATAGGAGAAATGGTTGTCATGATAACAAAATATAAATATTTTTCTATATTTATAAATTTGACAAGCACAGAACACAACTTTCGATTACCGATGTAAGAAAACGTTGTGGTGTGCGTTCAGTCACACCAGATTTTTTTACTTATTTTTAGTTAAGGCTCAAAGTCTGCGCTGCGTAGGTCAAAACAGGGATCTCAATTAATAGATTATAAAAATTCTTTGAATGGCAAAAAAAAGTGTGTTTGGTGTGTGTGTGTGTGTGTGTATATATAGGAAAAAGGGGAAGGGGGAGGGGGGAGAATTCTCTTTTTCTCTCTCTCTCTCTCTCTCTCTCTCTCTCTCTTAGGTTGTTATTAATTGGTTTCCCGCCTTTCCATATTAATCAATTTTTATCAATATTGAACTTGGGGGGGGAGAGGAGGGGTAGGGGGGAGGGGGTAGACTCCTATACATGAATGGCAATAAATTTTTGTCGATTTTTTTTTATTTTTTTTCTAACACAAAATCTGAAGATTTATCGTGACATATTCAATCGTACTATAATTCATTAAAGCCTGTCTAAAGTTAAAAAAAAAATCATAATTTTTTTTTATTCCGACCCAATATTATTAATTAATGTCTGCAAGCACGGAGGAGACGACATATAACCAAATATGTATAAAATTGGCATTTAATTGGACTTTGATTCCTAATGGAACCACCCAAGAGAAAATTTTATTATCATTTTATGCAATTCAAGAGTAAAACGAAAGAACAACTCATTTGTTGAATTTGTTGAAAAATTGGAAAAAAAAATACTGAACGGACGTGCCTAAATTAATGAAAGTTAGTATTCTTTGGCTATTCAAATTTTTAAATTTGGTAGAGAAAATGAGCAAAGCAGCGAGGTTTTTAATTTCATTTTATTATTTAAACAAAAAGGCCGACGTTTCGGTCACCATCTTCAGGGCCAGGTGAACCAAATGGTTCCATATGTGACCGAAACGTTGGCCCATTTGGTTTTGATAATAAAATGAAATAAAAAAACTAGCTGCTTTGCTCATTTTTTTAAATTTTTTAAATATCAAAATTCATCAGATATTTCATTAAATATTATAGCTGAATTTTGATATTTAAAAAAATTTTAAAAAATGAACAATGCAGCTAGTTTTTTATTTCATTTTATTATCAAAACCAAACGGGCCAACGGTTCGGTCACATTGGCTCTGAAGATGGTGACCGAAACGTCGGCCTTTTTGTTTTAATAATAAAATGAAATTAAAAACCTCGCTGCATTGCTCATTTTTTCTACCAAATTTAAAAATTTGAATAAACAAAGAATACTCATTAATTGAGGCACTTGCGTTCAGTTTTTTTTTTTTGCCAATTTTTCACATTCACCAATAAATAAATAAATATGTAGGTACGTTTATAGTTTAGAACTGAGGCCCGGCTCTTAAATAAAAGAACCGAAACGTCGCTGGTGCATTCAGAGTCTGCTCACCTCCACTTTGGATAAAATTTCTTAAATTAAAGTTTAAGTTTGAAGTTTCTTTACGAGAAGAACATGAAATTTGAATTTTGTTTTCTGTTGGTATCTGCCCAAATACGAGAGAGAAAAATAAATATAAAAAAAAAAAAATATTCCATTTAAGGAACTCTTTAATTTATAATAAAATCACAAACATCACCTTTTGTAAAAAACCATCCCGTAAAGAGAGAGAGAGAGAGAGAGAGAGATATTAATTACAAAACTTGAAGCAATTATGCAAAGTGAGAGTTAGTTATAAAATAAATACATTGTTTAACATGTAAAGTTCCATTAAACTTGGTTTATAGCGCAAACAAGTCTTATGTCTGTTGCCAAGGGCCAGAATCGCGATAATCACGCTGCTGCTTGTAGATTAATTAATAAATCTATTATGAATATTGGTACAGAGAGAGAGGAGTCAAAGTTTGACAGCAGGAGGAAGTTTACATCATCAAGTTAAGAGCTCCTTTCCTTTCCTTTAATTAAAGAAGAAAAAAATTAAAAAAAAAAAAAAAACTTTAACGTGAACGTAGTATCAATATTTAGATTGCAAATAAAACAAAAAAGAAGAAAACTTTACTCGAAACGTCGCCTCAATTAGTGCGATAATTTAATTGATATCTCTTTAAGAAATTAAAATAATAATAATATAATAATAATATCATGAGATGTAATCAGTAGCGTATCCAGGGGGGGGCGAAGGGGGCGCTCGCCTGGGGGGGGACGCCCCTCGATACCGACATAGGCGCGGGCTCTAGCGCATCCGGCTTTTTTTTTTTTTAAATTTCTACTAAAAAAAAAGCTCGAAAGAAAAACGGCGCCCCAGTTGAGCTTCGCCTCCCCTCCCCCCCCTCCTCCCTCAAAGACTAGTTACGCCGCTGGATGCAATTAGTGAAATATTTTAATTCTTAATTAGACGAAATGAGCTAACCTCTCTCAAACTCTTTTTCTTTCTTGGACAGGATCCAAGAGATGTAGATCGTATATAAATATATATATATATATATATATAGTAACGTCTTCTCTTCTCTTGTCCTTTTCATTAAATAAATAATGGTTAAATAAGAAAAATAAAAATATATTTAATTAAATATGATGTTATTTTAATTTTTAATTAAAAGAGAGCATTTCGAGTAAATTGTGCGATTAAATGAATAGAGAGAGACTTTGAACGTTTCCTTTGGGGAAATCAATAATCAAAAAAAATGTAGGCCTACTGATAAATGCATTCAACTCACAATTTAATACTGTAGTTTGTTAATAGTTTCGAAAATAGACAAAAATAGAAAAACAATATCGATACTTTTGTATCTTATCGAAAGGAAAGTATCGTTCCAAAGACTTTTTGGCATCTTAGGCTGACCCCCAAGAGCAAAAACGCTCTTGGTCAAAATGTTTTTGCATAATCGTGACTAAAAGTGTTTTTTTTTTTTCAATGCTTTTCTATGGGTCAACGCACACCGAGGAGGCAAAACACAATTGAGCATGATTCGATATCATTGGACAAAACGTTTTGCTCTTGGATAAAAAAAACTTGTGACGTGAAGGTAGCATTAGTATCAATATTTAAGATAACGAAATGAAAATATTATGAGATGTAGGCTATTTATTTTAATTCTTAATTGGACGAAATAAAAAACAAGCGATGAATTAACCTCTCTATCTCTCTCTAGATCTAAGGATCCAAGAGATGTAGATTGTATATAAATATATCTTAGTGTCTTTCATTTAGACTCAAATAAATTCTAAACTTAACGAGGTGGTAGAAATTTTTTTAAAATTTTTGCCAATTGAACAACAATAGAGGGGAGAGAGAGAGAGAGAGAGAGAGAGAGAGAGAGAGTCAATTGATGGCAGACTCTCTCTCAAAGTTTATCAGCAAAAGCAAAAGAGCAGAGAAAGAAGAAAAATCTCCTTTTAAATGAATGAATGAATGAATGAATAGAAAAGGCAGGCAGGCAGACAGACAGACAGACAGACAAAGTTTTAAGAGACAATACAAAGAGCGAGAGAGAGAGAGAGATGCATTGTCAAGGACATCTTCTTCTAAGCCAAAATTCACAATTCAAAAGGAGATTAATAAAAGCCACCACCATCACCACCAAATTCTCTCTCTCTCTCTCTCTTAAGACAAACAAATTTCCTCCTTTACTTCCACCAGGCTAATAATCTGCATTTGAAAATGAAAAGAAATAAAAAAATCTGTTGTGACTATCGCACAGCACACAACTTTCTCTTACCTTCGGTAATCGAAAGTTGTGTTCTGTGCTTGTCACACCAGATCTTTGTATCGACATATATTTAGTTTCCAACAGTACGGTTTACATACGATTTTCAAGATGTACAATTTATTAGTATGGGAAAATATTTATATTTTGTTACCATGGCAACCATTTCTCCTATCTTCCCTATGAAATACAAGAGTAAAGTGGTCTTCAGAAGATTTCAATAAGAATATACATTTTAAAGAGCATCTAAAAAAAATAATTGATTTTGGAATTTTAATCAAAATCTTGGAGGCGAATTTTGATAAAATCGAAAAAAAAAAACTTAAAAAACCTATCAGTAAAGTACTAGTACTCTTTGGTCGATTTTGTGCAAAATCTTCGTGCCGCGCCCAGTAGCGTAGCCAGGATTTCTGCTTGGGGGGGGGGACCAAAAGTTTTATGAACCCCCTCCCCCCCCCTTCACCAAGAAACTTAAAGTGGAGAAATTTTTTTTAGATAATATAATAATTATAAATAAAAACAAATAAAAAAATTTTTTTTTCTTAAAATAAAAAAAAAATTTTAATACAAAATTCGTAAATATTAGAGATTTTTTCAATTATTTATAAGTTTTTTGTTAGATTTTAGAATTTATGAGAGTTAATAAAATATTTATTTAAAAAAAAAATATCATTAGGGAAAACAATAGGTATTTTTTTGTTTTGGAGAAGGCTTTGGGGGGCCCGGCCCCCCTGGGCCCCCCCCGAATACGCCACTGGCCGCGCCCCATGGGCAACCTCCTAGCTCTTTTCGTTCTTGAGATATTTTGTTCACAGACAGACAGACAGACCATGTCACGAAATCCACTTTTTTGGATTCAGGGGACCTCAAAACGTGCACATCCATCAAAATCTCGACTTCGAATTTTCGACATGAATCCAATACTTTCTCTCTCTCTATATATATCAACATATATAGAGACAAGAGAAAGTAACATTAACAACGATGACGTTTTGAAAAGATTTTATGACCTATTGTTTTTATGTTCTCTTACCTATACACGTATATAGACATTATTGAATTCATTTCAAAAATTCGATGGCTAGATTTTGATGGAAATACACGTTTTGAGGCCCCCTGAGACCAATAAAGTGATCTGTCTGTCTGTCTGTGATCAAAATATCTCTAAAACGAAAATTTTGAAAAATAACCAGAGTTTATCTCACGCAGTCAACATTTAAAATGCTCGTTAGTTGCTATAGGAAACTAAATAGCCTATATCTCGACACATAAAGCGTCAAGTCACACGAGATTTTTTTTGCAAGTTGCAGGGTTCCTAGCGTTACAATGTACAAAAGCCTCGGTAGCCAGTCATAGTGAGTCGTTTTTAATTAATTCTAACAAACCTTTCCAATAAGTTGTGTGAAAAGAAATGCCTGCCAATTGGCCAACTGCACAGGTGCTCTGCTCGGACTATTTTTAATCGACCATCTATCTTATTAATAATAATTTTCCTTTTGACATTGAAACAGAAATGATTTGAAACCCTAACGCGAAATGTATTTATTTTGTGGTCCAAGGGAGAGAGATGATTTCTTTTTTATGCTCGTCTTTTTTTTCTTTTTCCTTTTTTTATTCGCTTAAAGCAACAACACAAAAGTGTTGGGGGTGGGGGAGAGGGTAGAGGGTGAGGAAGGAATTTCTCTTTAGAGCTACACAACCAAGCGGAAAGTAAGGACAATGCAGAGAGCTGAAAGCTCTAAAGTGAAATATGAATAATCATAATATTTATAACAAGAATGAATAAGAATCCTTTCTTTCTTTTCTTTCCTTAAAAAAAAAAAAAAATAAAAATTTAGCCAACAAAGTTGCAAACCCCTTCCCTTTAAATAATATAATAAAATGAAGAGCTAACTTAAAAGCACAAGAGGAAAGAGTGAAAGTATCAAACAATTGGGGGAAAAGAAAACATGAAAATCTCTCAAGTGTCTTGTATATGGAGAGGGAAACAAGAGAAGAGATTACATATATATATATATTTATATACAATCTACATCTAAACTAAACTTCCCAATTATTTTACTTTAAATTAAATTTTAATTGGAAGAGAAAGGGGATGTTAGAATTATTAAATTGTATCTTTCTACTTGTAAAAATAATTTTTGTATATACCCAGTAGACGTAGAAATCTTGTTGATAAACAAATGGAGGCGATTGGTGAATTTTTCAATTTTTAATGCGACTCTAAGAAGGTTGACAGCTATGAGAAATCCAGATAAAAGTTTAATTTCAACAAGAATACATTTATATACGATCTACATCTCTTAGATCCTGTCCGAGAAAGAAAGAGGGGGGGGGAGAGGTTGACTCACCTATTATTTTTATTTTCTTCTAATTAAATAATTAAATCTATCAATTATTATTTGATAATTATATAAATATTTAATTTTATTTTTTGTGCTTCATATAAGACCTTGATGAATTCTTTCTCTCTTCTACTGCAATTTGACTGTATTTATGTTAGTAGAGGTCAGAAGAAAACAACAACCCCTTAGTATCAATAAATAATAAAAAAAGAGGGTGAGGTCTTGAATAGAACGTAAAAAATAAAAACCCCGGCCCGCAATTATATTATCGCATTTCACAAATTAGCTATTAATTGCTCTTAAAATTTAAGTTTAATTTCTTTTTTTAAGAAGGTAATTTTCTGAAAAGAAAAGAAAAAAAAACACCCCCAACTCCAAATAATTTGAAAAAAATTATACGTATCATATTTATTTCTCGTAAAGGATATTATATTTCAAAAGAATTTTTTTATCTCTATTGCAAATAAACAATATTTACGACGAATTTGCTCCCATGGGAGAGAGAAATAAATGGAATGCATTCAGCATTCACTCATTATTAATTAATGAGATATTGTTGGGATTTAATTTTTTATTTCTAATTAAATCCCGCAAAATTAATTAATTTTCGACACTCGCTGTAATTTATAACACAATTTCTATGCCAATAATTCTTTCTCCCTCTCTACCTTTAATTTAACCTTTACAACAAGGCATGCAAATTCTGTAAAATTCTCTGCCTCTTTCGACTTGACACTAATGTATATAATAGTACAAAGGCGAAATAAAGGTCAAGTTCATGTAGCTAGGTTCTCGTTAAATGTAACTAACTTGTAAGGACTATTCCGCGGCTTGCTTGTCCTACCTAAGCCCTACTAAGCCCTGGATAGTGCTTAACATTAAGTTCACCTTAATGTTTCACACTAGGAACTCAATAGCCCCATGAATTTTAAAATTACTTCTTGTTTTTTCGCTAAATTCTCTAACCCAAATGTCTTGGACGCGGAGAAATTTCCTATTTATATTATGCAATTTTGATTTCTGCCGCCATCTTTTTACTTTCTCTTACCTCTATATATGTTAATATATAGAGAGAGAAAGTATTGGATTCATGCCAAAAATTCCATGTCGACATTTTGATGGATCTTCACGATTTGAGGTCCCCTGAATCCAAAAAAGTGCTTTTCGCGACATGGTCTGTCTGTCTGTACATTTTACTCTTGTACAAAACATAAATATTTTCCCATGTTTATAAGTTTTACATCTTGAATTCTAATATATTGTCGGAAACTAAATACATGCATATTGCCGGGGCGTTTGAAGCTATTCCTGGGTATTTGGGCAGCGCTGATTCCAAAAATGCCATCAGTTTCGCCCCATCACGTCAGACTTTAGGGCTAGAGAGAAAATTAAATTTTAATAGAAAATGAACTCTAATTTTAAGGCGATAGCCCTTAAAAATATGCAATCATTATAATACATACAAATTTTAAGTTTCACTCCCATTCGGAGGCGATTTAGTGGTGCATACATAACACGGCTAAAAACTTTGGAAAATCGAATGTTTAGTTTTTTTTTTTTTTTTTTTTTTTTTTAGGTTTTTATTAACTTTGGATAACATTTCTTCCATGCCTGATTGCAAAACACATATTTTTACGATATTCTTTAGTTTTTATCTTTCCAAAAATCATTCATTCGTGAAAATCGATTAATAATTAACGAAATTATAAACAAAATTTTTGAAGAATTTAAAGTGGCTGTTGTATTTAAACAGTAGATAGGAAAGGAGAATGCAGCCAGGTATTGTTTTTTTTTTTTTTTTTTTTTTACCTGGCTGCATTCTCCTTTCCTATCTACTGTATAAACAAAATAGTTAAAAGCTTGCGCTCTCCTGTCGCAGAGAGCAAAGCGCCTAAGAGATAGGCAGCCCAAGTGTTTATTTTTTTTTTTTTCACCAGACTGATAACTGTTTTGTTTATAATTTCGTTAATTATTAACAGATTTTCACGAATAAATAATTTTTGAAAAGCTAAAGAACTATAGAATATCGTAAAAATATATTTTTTGCATTCAAGGATGGAAAAAATTGTACCTTAATACAAACACCCTTAGGTGTCCAAAATTAAAAAAAAAAACTGAACAAAATTCTATTTCTCTAAACTTTTAGCCCTATTTGGCACCTCTAAATCACCTCCAATTGGACTGAAACATTATATTTCCATGTATCTGCATTTTTTTGAGGGGTAACGCCTTAAAAAAATCTAGAGAATTCAAACTTGAGACAGCTTTAGAGCACATTTTCTATTAAAATTTAATTTTCTCTACAGCTCTAAAGCTAGAGGTGATGGGGAAATATTGATGCGAGTTTTGGAATCAGCGCTACCCAAATACCCAGGAATGGCTTCACATACCCCAAAAAGGTCTTTTTTGTTCCCCTGTGTTATTCTAATGTCAAAACAAAATGTGAAGTTTGACACAGAAATCATTTGTAAAGTCAGGAAACGTCATTAAATATAATAAATCATTAACAAGAAACATGTAGCGATAATTAAATTGTTAAATTGGAATAATTATCTTTTCCCTAAATTAATAATAATCAAAAAAATCGAATAATAATTGGTGAGATTTAATCCTTACTCTTAAGAGACATTTAAAAGAAGAAGTGAGATAAGCTCTCTTTCATTCTTTTTTACACAGAATCTGAGAGATGTAGATCGTATATAGCTATATATATAATAACCTCCACAATTCTCTCGTTTCTTTATCTAAATAATAATTGCTTATTTTTCTTTCTTATTATAATATTTTTTTTTACTTATTAGAAGATAGATAAAAGAAAATAGAGGCAAATTAATTTTGTTTAAATAACAAAAAAATATTTTTCCGTTTCCCTTTGTTTGAAAACACACTCTGACCTACATTAAAGTGAAATAAGGGAAGGGGGAGGGGGGAGGGGATGGTCGTCATGACTTGCCATTAATGAACCCCCGCCCCGTGATGATAGCTATGATATTAATAATTAAAAAAAAAAAAAAAAACGTATTTCTTCTAACAATCAAAGACTCTGATTAATGGGGCTGCCCCTGGACCAAATCATTAAGAAATTTTCGTAATATTTCTTTGAATCGAAATGGAATTTGTAATAACCCTCGCGGAGCAACTTTTGTCTTTTTTTCCTTTCAATTCAATTAACTCAACCCCTGATGGCAAATGGCATTTTTCGAAGCATCTTTCTTTGTTAACACCAGCCAGCCAACAAGATAGTATCGATTTAATCTTCTGGCTCTTCTTCTTTTTTGTTTTTTGAAGGGGGCGGCGGTTCATTAATGGCAACTCATGACGTCCCCCCCCCCCCCACACTCATATCTCTTTAATGTAGGTCAGGGTGTGTTTTCAAACAAAGAGAAACAGAAAAAATATCCTCTTCGTTTTAAACAAATTTATCTCTCATTTCAATAATAAATAAAGAAGAAACGACATTTTATTAAAAATTAAAAAAAATAAGCAATTATTATTTAAATAAAGAAACAAGAGAATAGTGGAGGTTTTTATTATATATATATATAGCTATATACGATCTACATCTCTTAGATTCTATCTAAAAAAGAATGAAAGAGAGCTTAACTCATTTCTTCTTTTTAATGTCTCTTAATTAAGAGTAACGACAGGGCCGGAACTAGGAGATTTTTTTAGGGGGGCAAAATTTAATTTGCCGCCCCCTCCTTAAAATTTTCCCTGATCTCAAAAATTTTTCTGCGAAATTTTTTTTTTTTTTCGCGGAATCAAATTTTCCCGTCCGAAAAAATATTTTACCTTTTTTTTAGAGACGCAAAATTTGCCGCCCCCTGATATCTGCCGCCCGGGGCACGTGCACCCACTGCCCCCCCTAGATCCGGCCCTGAGTAACGATTAAATCTCACCAATTATTATTCGATTTTTTCTATTATTATTAATTTAGGGAAAAGATAATTATTCCAATTTAGAGTTACATAATTAAGAACAAAAATAATTGAATCTCGCAATTGCTATTTTATTGAATAAAATGTTCACTTTTATTTAGGATCTTTTAAATAGAGAGAGGGAATTGAGGGCATTCTCTAGGAGCAGCAAATTGAATTAATAAATTGATGTTTAAGAAAATAAATAAAGAATGAACTTGAAGTTGTTGAAATAATAATATTAAAGGCCATGTGACATTTGCTAGCTAGCAGTTAGCAGTTGAACTAGCAGTTGGCAGTTGTAGATGTCATCTCTCTGGAGCAAAGGAAAAGGGAAATTTCAAAGTTTCAAGGACAGCAACTGAGAGAGACACTTTGCTAAAATAATTTTACATCCCAGAGATTATCTAAATACAAATGTTTCTAACTTGTTAAGAGAAATTCTAGGTGAGAAGGAAAGTTGGCATTGGAATAAATTCAGCCAGCGTGAACGAAAAAAATAACTCCACGGCTTCGAGTTCTTTCTTCTGCTGCATCTGAGCGCCTTTTGAACTCGGGCCTTGAATTCGGGAATTGATAACTTGAGTTTCCCTTATAGTTGGGAGACATTTTATTTTTATTAATTCTTAATTAAAGGTTCAATGAAGAGAGGAGCTAACTCTCTCTCTACTCTGCTCCTTAAATATCAATCAGTTGAGAGGATAATAATTGAGAGATTTAATCCTTAAAATCAGGGGATGTAGATCGTATATAAATAACGCAAAAGGAAGAATCTAAAATTTATTCGAATTTATTTCTTCAACAATTGCATAAAATAATCCGAATCCCGGCCTGCTTAATTCCTTTTGTTTATATATCCAACAATGAGGGTATTATTGAGAGTTTATAAACCTAAAAAGGATTAAAAAATAGCCAGGCAAATAATCCTGGATTAAGCTTCCTGCCATTAAGAAGAATATATTATCTTTAGAGAGGGGGGGGGGGGCTCGTTTATGGTAAGACTATTCAATCAATCAGCATAAGCCCCAGAGAGGGTCGGCATTAACAAGCCGATCGACACGATTAGCGCCCCCTGCCCCCTGCCCATACATTTAATTAATTCTCGCTATTTAGCACCGAGTGGGGGTTCTCTCTATTTAGGGCAGAATAGTTTAATGCCCCCCCCCTCACGGCATGCGATTGCTACCACCAGCTGGCTGGCTGGCTGGCTGGCTGCTTGCTGCCTGCCTGCCTGCCATTCTCTCTCTCTCTTTTGCACCCCCCTCACCCCTCATGAAATTAAATTCAATGAAAATATCCTAGAAAGTGTGTGTGACAAATGGCTAATTTATTTGAAGCACTTGTGACACAAAATAAAGTCATTTATTATGCCTAGATTAACTTTAACCCTAACCTGTATTTGATTACCGTTCCTTTTTTTAATAATTACCATTTGATTTATTCGTTATAAATAAATAAATAAAGGCATTTGTTTAATGACCCAAATGGCAATTTGCTTTGCTTTGCTTGCCTGCCTATTCAAACATTTATCCCCAAAGGGGAAAATATAAAAATTTAATATCTTTGCGTTTTAACACCTGACAACAAATCAACAAAATATAAAATATTAATTCAAATGGGGAGCTGCTGATTCTGTTCTAACAGAGCAGAGTCACTAAGAAATAGCAAATTAACCTTTGCTTTTTTGTAAATTAAAGCTCCCCCTGCATGGCCTTATGTTCTAATACAGGGGTCTCCAAACTTTCCAGCCTTAGGGCCATACTGATTACTCCAGTAAGTTCCGAGGGCCAAAACCATATTATCATTGTTGCCGGTGGTTAAAAGTGAAATAGTCTGATGAAAAAAAAGTTATTATATACTGAAGTTAAATTTTCTGCATATTATACATGTCTTTACTCATTACAATTCTGTGTTTCTTTATCCAACTTATCACAAAAACAATAACAATAAGCCTACAACAATGTTATGAGTAGTTAGCCCATGACCATATCAATGTAGATGTCATATTAATAATTATTCAACATAAAATTAGAATACTTCAGTAAACTAAATTTAATTTGCTATAAAAAATATGTTCTCTAAAAGAAGTTTTCAAGTTTGCTAGCTCTCCGCGGGCCGGACAAAATCTCTGCGCGGACCCGGGCCGTAGTTTGGAGACCCCTGTTCTAATACAAGGAGTGGAAGAAGAGAGCCAGCCGGGGGTGCAAATAATCACAAGTTTTATTCTGTAAATTATTATTTATTTGGATGGGAAATTGAATATTCGTAAAATTTACACTAAAATTTAAGCCATGCAGAATTTCAAACTATAACTGGTCTGATCTCATGAATGGTTTTATTTAAAAGAGTTGCAGACCATTTTTATTAAATTCTTTGTCGTTAAACGAGAAGTACAAAAAATTATGTATCCTCGAATGTTTTTCATTAAGTTTTTTCAATTCAATATGTAGGGAATTTGTTTTAATTATCTAATTTATACTAGACTAAAGAGAGACAGAGAGAATTTGTTTGATATTATAAATATATATTTATATACGATCAAGGGCGGATCCAGAGGTGTTTCTCGGGGGGGGGGGGTAATCTGGTGTGACTCGTCGCACAGCACACTATTTTTTTTAATTTCGGTAATTTAAAAGCGCATTCTGTACTTGTTTGCCAGAATATAAATACACATCAAATTTTTAAGTATTAATTTTAAAAATTTTACATTAAAAATAAATTTTTTTGCGAAAAAAAGGTATTTTTTTCGAATCTCGGGGGGGTAATTACCCCCTTTACCCCCCCCCCTTGTATCCGTCCTTGTATACGATCTACATCTTCTAGTTTCTATATAAAAAAATTGTTAACTCAACTCTTCTTTAATCTCTGTTTTAATTAAGAATTAAAATAATTAAATCCTACAATTATTATTTTATGAAAATTTAATTAGTTTTTTAATTGTTTTTAATTAATAAAAGACAAAAATATTTTTTTAATTTAAATAAAGAAATTTGATATATGTGACATTAAAATTTTATTTTAATTGTTTTCAGGAGATCTTTTACATGAAATTTTCCTAAATTATATACTTTCAGATCTTATTAGCTACCAATGAATTTAATGTGGTCTAAATGGAGAAATTCAAATATCTTTTATAGTCAAATTGCAAGGATATTATCAACAGAAGCAAAAAGCAAGCAAGTTGATTAAAAAAAGTAATTCTAGAGAAAAATTGTTAATTAAAGTATAAGAGAGTCCCCCCCCCCCCGCTTTCTATAAAAGGATAAATTGAATAAAAGAAATGTTTTAATATAAAGCAGAGATTATATGTGTGTGTGTTATGACTCTTATGACCCCCAGGATAAGGCCATTTAAAAAAAAAAACCTATAAACTCTCTGTTACGGATCGTAAAGAAAATGACCTTTTTCAAGGAGGAGGTCAAGTGAGAGTCATCATAACGAATGAGGCCATCAAACAACACAAAAGGGGCGGGGGGCAGGGGGTGCACAGCTATCATTGACAAACCCCCCACCCCCCACCCCATCTTAGGACTTTAGAATAATTAGAATAAAATTCACTCACTTTCATCTGATTACAATCCAAGATTACTATTCCAATCCAGTGCTTGCTTGAGAATTTGTTTACATTCATAGAATACACAAATGCAAGGAATACATAATTATTTTTCTATACATCCCCCCGGAGAAATCGTAACTTTATTAATTAATAAGTCAAAAAATTATAGGAATTTCGAGATGTAAATAAATTTGCTTTTCTCCAAATAGAGGCTAATTGATAGATATGTGAGAAATTGTCACTTGCCTGTGAATTTGATGTTTGAGGAACCTCCTCGTTCGGCATGCTTTATTTTTAATAACTTTTGTCGTCGGGCTCACCAGTTTTGGAGTATTCTTTATAAATTAGTTAAATAACATGGAATGTATTCGGGAATAATTAAATCTTGTTTATTAAAATATAACAACAATACAATTAATTAGTAAAATTGAATATTTTTACAAAAATTAAACTAATTGAGTCAAATTAGTGACTTTATTTTTTCCCGGCAGATTTGATCCTCGGGAAGAAAAAAAAAAGAAAGCGAGGTTAACTCATCTCGTTTCTTTGACTTGAGAATAAAAATGCCTGCCTTTAAGGCATCAATCAATCAATAGATGAAACACCTTCCAGTTAAAATATTAATTTTCTGTCAAAGATATTAATTTGCCTGGCGCTTATGCTAAGGAATAAACAGAAATGCGTTGCAGTTGCCTACTTTGCAGGCGAATACACACAAATAGGAGCGTGCAAAACTTGAACGGGACACTTTGCAATCATTTTGAGTATATTATATAAATTGCAGCAAGTTTTCGATCTTTGATATAGAGAACAAAATTATTTAACGATGAATGCAATCTTTTTAATAAAGTTGAAACCGAAGCAAACCAAAGAGTATAACTTTCCTTCCTTCCTCTGCTAACTTTATTTATTCATTTATTTATAAATATACTACTTGTTTGTAGTTTAAGAAATATTTATAAAAGAGAAGAGAGTTAAAACAACAACAACAACAAAGTTCTTTTTGCCATGTTGAAATTAATAAATAAATACTAGCAGCGTCGTCTGGTTTTGCGGGCTCCAACACTCTTCTACAAGCTCGGGCCCGTCTGTGCATAATGTTATAATTGACAGAAAAGGTTTTGAACATAACCTCGTATCTGTCAAAATTCACTTTGATTTTAAATAAATATATTAAATATATTTTAACTGTGAAATTTATTAATATATTAAATTAAATTAAAATATTCGCCTAAATTAAATTATTAATAAATTTGTTTATTAATTAAATAAACCATTATTAAGATTATTATTAAATATTTTAAATATAATAGATATTAAATATAAATAGATTTAAAAGTTGATTGAATTGAAGTGGCAGAAAAACGTCAAACAAATAGTAAGTAAATTTATTTATTTTAAATTAAAAAAAAAATACTGTAGATTAACTTTCAATTTGTTTCTGTTTTTTGTGCCACTTAATTCAATAGTTTGTCTAGAAAAATACATGTATATTATTCAAATTTTTCTCTTTTTTTTATTCCCCAATGAGGCCCTAGAAATACTTCACTTATTAAAATGTCTATATCCATCTCCGATGTGAGGGTCGATAAGAGCAAAGAAAATGAATCGGGATCAAAGAAGGATTCTCAGCGCAGCTCCAATATAAACAGCTCTATTCAATCAAATTTTCTCTGCTATGCTCTTATCGACGCTCTTATCGCAGCTCCAGCATAATCGCACCTTTACTTTCAAAATTATAACTATTTCCACAACAAAATCTTCTCATCTTAGGGAACATTCGATTTCTAGTATACATTTTTTTATCAAAAATCTCGGTCAATTCGAAATTCTCTTTATTGCCGGTAAAAGAGTATAAAATAATTGAAGAGTTATAGAGAGAGAGAGAGAGAGAGAGAGAAATGGATCAAAATGGATGGATGGATGGAGTAGGAGAGTCATCGTTGTCGTCGTCGTCGTCAACTTCCTGGATTGATTATCTCTATCTTCTCTTTGGCCCTGACCTTGCCTTTGCCTTTGGCTCTTAGCCAGATCAAAGGGCTCAAGGAAAGATTCCCAACCCTTAAATTAATTCATATTTTTTTTTATTTTTATATCATCATAAAATATAAAAAGTTTTGTGTACTGGAAATCTTCGTTCATAATCAAATTTAAAACTTTCTTTTTTTTTTTAATCTTTTTTTATCACTGATATGGAAAAAGCTGAACTATAATGGCGATCAATTGAAATAGTGCACTCTAATTTATATGTATTTAATTCTATAAGAAGAAATGAGTTAACCTCTCTCTTCTCACTTAATTAAGAATCTAGGAGATGTAGAAGGTATATAAACATATATATAATAACCTCTTATTAAAATTCAATTCCCATTCGAGTTTGAGCCTTCAATTTCTTCTAAGCAACTTGAAATGCATCAAATTATATGTTATAATTTTTGCTTCTCTTATTAACTTATTAACATAGGAACTATAAAAATAATAATAATAATAAATTTATTTCAATTGATTGATAATTAAACGCTTGCAGTGGCGTTGAGAAACGAACCCTCCAACCCCTGGCGCAAGAAATGCGAGATTTAATTTGATTTTAAATCTTAATTTTATATTGAAAAAAAAGGGATGAGTTAACCTCTCTCCTTCTCTTTTGCTTAGAAACTAGAAGATGTGGAGTGTATATAAATATATATACAGATTTAAAATGTCATCTCCCTTTATTTATAGATTTATTAAGAAGCAATATTTTCTGGATCAAATCTTTTCAAACGTTGTGTTATTGTTTAGATTGTCTCCAGACTTGGACGAAATTATTATACGTAAGTGAAATGGAATTATTTGTAAAAAATATTTGATATCATGAATGCATAGATATAGAGGGCATATTGTCCATGGTTATTAGTGATAATAAAATAAGAAGAGAAGGAGGCAATTTATTAGCGATAGGGTAGCTGGGGCAGCCCCCTTCATGTTATTTGCCACCTGGTTTACGATAATAGCCATAGAGAGAGGGACATTACCTGAACAGCACCAGCACCAGCACCAGCAGCCGTTGTCGTTGTCGTTGTCGTTATAATAGTTCCATTTGTAATGCATAGATAGGCTGCTGCACCTCTGATATGCATGCATCCATGCAGGCATGCAAGCTCTCACCATAAATACTCCTTAGGGGCCTTAATGAGGCCAATCATAATGGCTCATATCATCTATCATCTCTCTATCACTTTTCTATATCCTCTCTATTAAAAGGGTAAAGAATTTTTAATAGAATGAAAATTTAAAATAAAAACAATTCATACTTTTGGCTCGCCTTTTTTTAATTATGAAAAAAAAAATTTTCATTATTTCATTCCAATGCCTGCTTGAAGATTTGTTTACATTCATAGAATATACAAAAGAAATAAATATCTCTCTATGCATTTCCTATGGGGGAGATCGTAACTTCAGGAATTAATAACTCAAAAAGTTCTAGGAATTTCGGGGTGAAAATAATTTTCCTGTAATCCCTTGGAGGCCCTCTATAAGCATAAAAAATTTGTTTTCGAAATTCCTACGGGAAGTTGCACCAAATAGAGCATGACAGACAGACAGACAGACAGACGGTTATTAGCGAATTATACCACGGCAGGTGAATAAATCCGTGACTTTTTGAATTTCCCGCCTCTTAACTGAAATGGCAACACTGCTCCTGTCAGCAGGCAACTATCAGCTGACTCCTGTCGAAATTTGAACCAGCTGGATCTTTTGGTTTTTGTTTGACATCCATTAATAGAAGACTACCTCGTGATTTGAGAAGAAAATGGAAAAATCTGGTGTGACTGGCGCACAGCACACAACTTTCTCTTACCTTCGGTAATCGAAAGTTGTGCACTGTGCTTGTCACACCAGATTTTTTGTGTCGACATGTATTTAGTTCCCGGCAGTAGGGAATATTTGAATTCAGATGTAAAATTTATAAGTATGGGAAAATATTTATATTTTGTTACCATGGCAACCATTTCTCCTATCTTTCCTATGAAGCACAAGAGTAAAGTGTGCTTCAAACAATTTTGTGGGCAAAACGAGAATATACATTTGAAAGAGCATCTAAAAAATAATTGATTTTTGAATTTTAATCAAAATCGTTAGAGCGAATTTTGAGAAAATCGAAAAAAACTGAAAAAGTACATCAGTAAAGTACTAGTACTCTTTGGCCGATTTTGATTAAAAGCTTATTTTTCCGGTCCCGGGAGGTGTTTAACTTAAATATAAAATTTCAGCCTCATAGCTCAATTCCTTCATGCTTAAAATTTGACACACACCCACCCACCCACCCACCCACCCACCACACACACACACACAGACAGACCATGTCGCGAAAACCACTTTTTTGGATTCAGGGGACCTCAAAACGTGAAGATCCATCAAAATCTCGACATCGAATTTTTGACATGAATCCAATACTTTCTCTCTATATATATATTACATATATACATAGGTAAGAGAAAGTAAAAAAGTGAATTCATGAATTGGGATACGAATTGCTCTCTCATCCGCCCTATTCTCCGGATTTAGCTCCGAGTGACTATTTCTTGTTTCCAAACCTAAAAAAAAATGAGATGATTTTGATGCCCTCGACAAATCTTATTTTTGGAAGGGATAAAAAAATTGGAGAAACGTTGGATAGAGCTCAAAGGAGACTACGTTGAAAGATAAAATAATTTTTTATCCCAAAACCTGTGTTTCATTCAAAATCCGTGACCTGCCTTCGTTTAAATACATGTAGATTGCGTTCTTATTGAGGCTATTATTTTTAAGATTTCATCTAATAAAATTAAAATTCATTTAATTAGTCATTGTTGTTATTCAATTCCATTATTTAATTTTTAATTAAAATTTTTAAAGCTCATATTTTCCGAAATGCTTTTAAATAGCGTAATCAAATTATATTCGTTAGTTTCTCTCTCGCGCGCTCTCTGGAAAGGCAATCAATCTACCTGTTGCATGTGGATTTGTGCAAAAATTAATTAATAAATAGCTATAGGTTATCATCAAGCAGCCATTCTAATGTCGAGGCTATGGAGATTAAAAATTGGACAGATAAAAAAAAAATATCTAATGGATTTGACAATTAGAACTGAATAAATGATAATTTATTAATTAATCTTCAACAAATGCAAGGTAAGAGAAAGGACACATTAAAGAGTACAGGAAAGGAACATGAAGGAAAAGGACCTTGAAAAGGCAGCAAGGAAAGTTTTTGTTTTTTGTTTGTTTTTACTAAAAGTATAACATATATTGTTTTTGTGTTTATGTTGCAGAGGGTTTCATGGGTGACATCGCTCTGCCTAACGTCGAATACGAGCGCCAGTGGAAAGTGCAACGTCTCAATCGCAGCTATCAGGAGGCGTTGGAGAAATACAAAAAAGAAATCTTCCTAGAAGGCCTACAGGTATGCCCAAAAAGTATGTTTTGAATGTTAATTTTTAACATTTTATCAAAATATCTTCTTCTTAATAGCTGTGTCGACTGCCTAATTATTAAAATTTCGTCTTTAAACAATAATATACTGGTATTTATGTTGATTACGTTTTAGCCTATTATTACAGGACTTGGGTGTCTAATAAATGGCTCTCAGGGTTACTGAATTCACATCTCTGAGTTGTTAAGCTTGGGCCTATATTACCAATATTTCGTATTGTTCCTCTCGGCCCTGAGCGCAAGGAGTTAGAAATTAAAAAAATAACTGGCAAAATGTTTATTCGATAATTAATAATTATTATATTTATTGAAGATTCCGTTCCTGAGAATGTAATTAAATATAAAGAAGATTCCGTTCCTGAGAATGTAATTAAATATCATTATAATAAGAAATTTTCTTTCCAATTTTCTAAATGTTAAAAATGAAATAAAAGTAATTTAATAAAATGTATTAATCAATTTGTATAAATAAATAGTAAATAACATATAGACAAAAGGTTGAATGATCTTAAAAGCCTGGATTTATTTTTAATATATATTAATACATTGAAATAAAGAAATATTATAAATGAATTGTAATAGAGTTTATAAAATTAGAATGCTCTCTAACGTTATCGAGGTCAAATGGCTTTCTTGATGCAAAAAAACCTTGGCTGTAATTGTAATGTTAACGGAGTGTAATATGAGGTACAACAATGTCTTTACCCTAAGTTGAAATTGTAAACTATTATAGATATTTTTGTTAACATTATGAATTTTTCAGTTTCCTCTGAAGAAGAAGAGCCTTTGTGCCTTTGAAATATCAGGAATAAAACTCAATTGGGGAAAAATAAAAGAATCTTGTTTTTGTTTTCCTCCCTACATCCTTGCCGAAAAGACAGCGTGGTGGCGGTTTTTTAATTTTTTTAATTATATTTATTTCTTTTATATCGTTAGAGAAGAGAAGAGATTATATATGTATTTGTATACGATCTACATCTCTTAGTTTCAGGGTAGCTTAGCGACTTAGCGGGAGGTTAACTTATTTCTTCTTTTTCCTCTTTATTTAAGAATAAAAAAATTTATTAATACTAATAATTAATTACATACCGGTATTAAATTTTAATAAAATTACCGAACTATTAAAAGTAAAAATGTAGTTAGCATATCCATTTTGGTTTGGTCAGAACAACAATTAAAAATGGAATAAAAATACATATAATTATTTAATGAGAGAAAAACTAGTAGGCCTAAAGAATATACTAGAAAAAAATTATTAAATTAAAATTCAATGAGTTTAAATGGGTAAATACTATATTTCCCTCATGCGCACGCAGGCGGTGAGGCGAGTGAGTCGATATCTGTGAGTTAGGCAACCAGCAATGAAGAAAAATAGAGAGGGGAGCCTACCTGCCCTGCCCTGTCCTTTCACACTTCGCCCTTCCTTACTTTTAAGACTTTATTGGACTTGAGGATATGGGTCAACGAAAATTGCTTTTATTTTTTTAAGTATTATATTCAGTCAAGTTGTATTAATTTCAAGCTCTTATCATCTCGACAAATAAGCTGTCAAGTTTTATGACAAACCGCACTTGTTGGTGTTTTGAAATTTGTAACGTTGGCGCTCTGCCTCTGGAGAGCGCTCTGCTGGCGATTAATTAAATTAAACATCAATGCATTTCGGCTTTTATAAATTAATTAATTATAATTAATTTTTTGTTTTTTAAGTTTTCTTTTAAAATATTTTCTCAAAATGTTTTCTTTTAATATAAAACGGAATAGATATTCAATTCATTCAAAATATCCTTATTATGTTTTTATAATTTAATTAGGGCCTATTTAATGATATCTTTTATACTTTGCTATTCTGACAGTAAGTAAATTTTAAGGTTAAATTTAATTTTTTTTTTTAATTGAAAAATAGCAATTTCTACATTGTTAAATAACAAATAAACAATATTTATATTATACAGTGTACGTATACCCGAATTAACAGATGCAAAATTGATCTTTTTCTTTTTTACTTTTTCTAATAATAAATAAATATGTATGCCTTGTTGATTGTTAATTAACCCGTTATCCTTTGAATCATTTTTTTTTATCTTTTTTTTCTGTTTAATTTTTATTTATGTATAAAGAGATTAGCAGCGATTAAATTCGTTTATTTAAAGACGGAAGCAAAAAAAAAAAATCCCAGAGCAACTTTTTAATAAACAAAAAAAAACAAAAAACATGATTAATTGAATTTCCCCATTTCTTTAAATAAAATCTTGCATAAGTTGTTGACTGTTTCAGATTGAAGAGGAAGGTCTTTTGGATATTCAACAACGCAAAGAGGGTTATACACAACAGGCAACCGTTGCCGAAGAAGAAGTAGCTGCTGGACGTTGGAGTAACGTCGAAGGGGCAGCCGGAAAAAAAGCAAATAATAATAATAATGGACATCGAAAGAGAAGGAGACGTGCCGGCCAAAGGAGAAATCGAAAACGAAATCGACGAACGAGAAGAGAGGCATCTTCTGCACCAACTAGACATGAGGATAGGCAACTCTGGTTGGAGAGTTTACGAGAGAATGAAGCGAGGGAGCGAAGTCGAATTCTTAGCCGAGGTTAGTTCGCTTAATCACTTATACAGACAGATTCTCCTGTATAATTTTATTCTGTTAATTTTTTTTTTTATCTAAGAATGTCTAAAAATGTTTTCACTCATAACCAGAACTCTATACACATCGCTGAAGCAGTTGATCCTATTCTTGTAATTTTGTATGGCCTAGCCATTGTCCACCCACGCACGCATTTGCTGAGCATTCAAATTCCTCACATCGGATCCTGTATATTGTGGAAGCTGTTGGCATGCTTCCTCATCAAACAAACTGTATTTAAATTTGTATTTTAATTTTTTTTTTTCAAATCTTGTTAATAACAATAAGAACGTTTTTTAAAGAATAATTCATAAGATGGATATTAATGAAAATGTTGAGTAAAAAAGGCTGAAACGCAGAGCTCGGAACAAAGAATTAATTAATAAAGTCAGAAAAATATAAATTTTATTTATAATAAAGAAGATAACAAATCAATTAAATTAATATTATTGCATTGTTAGAAATTAAAATAGAGTTAATTAAGCCACTATCTTGATGCACTCATGCATACCACCACAACAAAAACTCAATTGTAGATAATACTGGTCAAATTTATTTTTGATCTCTCCCCCCGCTAATGCTTACGTACCCAGACTCCTTCTTCAAGTCCAATTTCCCTCCTTTAAGTTAGTTATAGTAAAAATCATCAACAAATTTGACATTCAATACAAAGAATATTCTTTGCATGGTCAGATTGTTTGTCTTGCATGTCTAGGGACGGTGTCAAATTTGTTGATGTTTCAACTCTGACGAAATTGATTGACTGAAGAAGAGGAGTCTTTGCATCTCCGAAACGTCTACATTAGGCTTAGTGGAAAATAAATTTAGTTTTCATTAACACCCACCCTTCTGACCAAGGGTCGCGTTTAGCCCACTCAACTCACTCTCAACATGCTGACGGAACGGTCGCTATTTTTCTCTTCAAAAATATTTAACGATCCCTATGCTCATCACCTTCCGTGGAAAGGGGAGTAAATGATTAACCATCTTTATTTATTTTTTATTCTCTCTAATAATAATTAAAAATTGCCTAAATTGGCATTAGCCATTAAATTAGAAACAAATTAAAAGCCACACAAACAATGAATACAAATAATTAGTTATTAATTATTAATGTCCATTATTCTATTATTATTCACAATAAATAAAGATTTTTATTATAAAACGTGCAATACAATTATCAAGTTTAAACAAAAACTTTTTAAGGTTATTTTCTCAAATTTTCATTGCTCATTTTAATTAGACGAAGATAAAGGTTGAAATTGTTTTTCCAGGGGCGAGAGCGGCGACTGCCAGAAAGGAGAGAGTCTGGGACCACGGAGTCATTCCCTATGAGATCGACGCCAATTTCTCCGGAGGACATAAGGCCCTTTTCAAGCAGGCAATGCGGCATTGGGAAAATGTCACTTGCGTCAAATTCGTGGAGAGAGATATCCAAGAGCATCCTAATTATATTATCTTCACTGAACGCCCCTGCGGGTCAGTATTTCGCACTTTTTCTCCTTTTTTTTTTCAAAATACTGTAAGACTTCGTTGGGAAGCTGTATTCAAATGTACATGGTTTATTAATTAATGATACAAAATTTTAAATTTATTGTATTATTGTACAAATTGAAGGAGATTTTCTCTTGAAAATTATACGCCTACCGAATCCAAACACGGTCGCACTATTGCCTAAATTATCAATTAATTTGTTATTTTTTTGTTTATTAAAGGAGAAATTGTTAAGGGAAATTGGATTTCATTTTTGATTGAAACACTCGCCTTTTTTTATTCTCAAGACAGCCTATGAAGACATGATGTGTAACTCTCTCCTATTATTACAAACTAGAGGTGAACAAACTAAATTAAAAATCATTTGAACTATCGAATATGTCGACCCTGGCCGATCGTAGGAGATTCAATGTTGTAGTTTTTATTTATAAGTTAACGATATATGATAGGCCAAAAGGGGTCTCCTAATCTCCTAGGATTGGTGAATATGAACACTCGGCCTCGTCTACATAGAAACAACGAATTCGTTCATATAGGATTTCATAGAACAAACTTTTCTATTTTATCCAGTCGTTAATAGAAGTTCTAATTTATAAAATTATTTATAATTCTGAATCAGGACCTTTCTTTGTGATGCTAATCCTCTCTCCGTGCCAGGTGATTTTTGACCCGTCTCCTTCCTACCGAAAACAAAAAAAGGCGAAGCTTTTAGATAATTGTTGGCCTTTATATAAGGTTCGGCATATTATGTAGTGACGTAGAAGAAGCAAACGGCCGAAGAATGACGAGCTGGGTATCTCCTGGTCGCTAAGAATTGAGTACCCCTCGATAGACGGCGATTACAGGGACGTAACTAGCCTCCAAGGGTGGGTAGAGGCGGCTTAAAACCCAAACGCTAGCAACATTCATTTTAAATTAATTTTAATAATCTAATTTGTGTTGGCACAGATGATGTGAAATAGCAGAGCCGAAACGGCAACCAAAGAGAACAAACAAATTTAAAACTTGTTGAATATTAATATTGTTACTTAATTCATTGATATGCCAGTGCCTCAATCATTTCTTGTTAACCCTCACATACACGTTAGGGCCATCACTTTCCATTTTTCTTTTTAAATCAATAATATTTTACATTTTCGAGACATATTTCTTTAGAATTTTTTTTTTTTTTCTAAATAAAT
The DNA here is from genome assembly GCA_023213315.1 of Euborellia annulipes. NCBI lineage: Eukaryota > Metazoa > Arthropoda > Insecta > Dermaptera > Anisolabididae > Euborellia > Euborellia annulipes. Next base: position 96,202 of record JAKCPI010016129.1, read on the forward strand.
GACATTGAATTATGGAGGTGATATAAATCGTTTATGTAAATTCCTTCTAAGTAATATTACGGAATCATATATCAAAATTATAAAAATGGATTATAAATGCAATAAAAATAAGATTTTTGTATTTGACAAATGGATGTGTGGTGTAAAAAAAAGAGAGAGAGCGAGTTGCTATAAATCATCATCTTTTTTTTTTTCTTCTCCTTAAAAACAGATGCTGTTCGTTCGTGGGGAAGCGCGGCAACGGACCACAAGCCATCTCTATCGGCAAGAATTGTGACAAATTTGGTATCGTCGTGCACGAACTGGGGCACGTGGTGGGCTTCTGGCACGAGCATACCCGCCCTGACCGGGATCGGCATGTACAGATTGTACGAGAGAATATCATGAGAGGTGAGAACACAAAGAGGAAAATAAACACGTTTAAAGCATAAAAGAATACAATCTCGGGGTTCACGCTAATGAGTTTACAAAATTCTGAAAAATCTTCTTCCCCTTCTTCAGGTACAATTCAGCTAAGATTATAAATGTTATCTTAACTGAATTGTCCCTGATTAAAGCCACAGAATGAGTGACCGAAACGTTGCAATTTTTACTAATAAACCACAGTTAAATCGAAAATCAAATTCTTTTACTAAAGATAACAACTGTGAAAGCCTAAACTTCAAGCATTCTGTTCTTATTTATCAGAATATATTAATATATACACAGGGCCGCAGACAGACTTGACGGACCCCGGGGCTACTTAATAATACGCCCCCCCCCCCCCACCCTAAAAGATTTTTTCTAATTTGTAAAGGGCTTTTGTGGCCTTCACGCCAACAATTTTCCACACAGTTTTTTACACAATTTTTGAAATAGTTATACATAGTTTGTAATATTTATTTAAATAAAAAAAGTTATTTCAAAATTTAACTTCCGGGTGGTCTAGGGACATGGAAAAATTTTTGAAAATTAGGCACTGAAATCTGCGTTTTTAGCTATCCTGAGACGTGAAAAATATTATCATACTTAGCTTGATTTATAAGCATTTAAAATTAAAAAAATAAGTATTATGGGCCACCTAAGGTGCGTCGCGGAGTTAAATTCCCCAATTTGGCCATGTTTTCAGTTCATATTAGTATGTATAATCCGGAGGCCCACCCCCACACCCGTTCCCAAACCCCACCCCTCCGCCCCCCCCCCCAAAATATATAAAATTAGTCTCCCCGCCTTGAGTGATGCAAAATTATCAATTGTAGATTCCAAGTCACCTTTCCTCGTTAATTCTGTTTCCACAGCTAGAACACCCAGACTTAATAAACTGCTTAGAAGATCAAGAAAATGATTTGTAATTTTTAGATTTGCCCGGGACCCCTCAGGAAAAAAATTTCAATAAAGTGATTTTTTTTTTGAAATTTTAAATATGAAAATTATTTTTTTATTAGATTTTTAAGGTCGGAGCTCAAAGTGCCCGGGCCCGGGTATTAGTCCCCCCCTGCCCCTCCCCCCTGTCTGCGGCCCTGTATATACAAATCAAATTTTCAAGTATTAATTTTTAAAATTTTATATTAAAAATAAAATTTAATTTAATTTAAAAAGACTGTTTTAGCCCGGACTTGATCTTTGACTCTGAAGAAGGGATCCAAAACATGTCTGATCAAAATACGAGAGGGATGTAATTCTAATTCCTAATCTAATATTAAATATGATTTGTATTTTTCCAGGACAGGAATACAATTTCAATAAATTAACTGAAGAGGAGGTGAATTCTCTCGGGCTGCCTTACGATTACGACTCGATTATGCATTATGCACGAAATACATTCTCTAAAGTAAAAATACATTTTTTTCTTTTCTTCTTTAATTGTTTGAATATAGTCTAATAATAAAAAACTAATATTTTGTTTTACCAGGGTACTTATTTGGATACAATCCAACCTTTAGTAGGAACGGCCAACAAACGACCAGAAATCGGTCAGAGAATTCGTCTGAGCGAAGTCGATATCGCACAAACCAATCTCCTTTATAAATGTTTACGTAAGTATTTATATATACTATAAATAAAAACGCAAGAGCCGTCGGGTTCAAATCAATTTTTTTTTTAATTTTATTCACTATCCATTAATTTAGAACAAATGGGTTCAGAGGCCAGAAAAAAATAAAAATTGTTTTTGTGTTTTCCTGATATTTGCAGAAATCCTTATTGATAGATAGAATAAGAATTAGAGGATGAGAAGGGAAACAAAGGAGTGGGGGTGAAAATTACTGGGGAGGATTAAATTGCAAAGAGAACGTTCCGTTTGTTCTCAGGTCAAAAGAAGTTCGGAGCGGGACGGCCACTTGGTTTCGAAATTTCGCGAAATTATCCTTCTTCTAAAATTTTGTCATAAGAGTTCGATTGTCGGACGAGCTGAATGGGCTGCAGCACCATACCTCTGGTGTGCCCGCGAAATTCTTTAGCATTTCTCGATACCTCGGTGTGAAGAGCAAAATGCTGGTCATTTTCAAGATGTGTGCTTTCTATTTATAAAAGAATAAATGTGAATTGAGAAGAAATAAAAAAAGTTATTTCATTGACTTTTAATTTTTTGTTTTTGTTTTTGTTTTAAGGATGTGGTAGAACTTTCCAAGAGAATGCTGGGAATTTTTCCTCGCCTCGATATCCCCTGACTCTCGCTGGAGGATCCCTGGACGGCGAGAGATGCGAATGGCGAATTACAGCCACCCACGGCGAAAGGATTGTACTTAATATCACCGACATGGATATTTACCATTCAGAAGGCTGTCGGACCGATTATATTGAAGTGCGTGATGGATATTGGCACAAATCTGCTGTTTTAGGTTTGTCGATGAAAAAGAGTCTTATTATTATTATTTATTTAAAATATCAGATTGGAAGAATTTATTTATATAAGTCAAAAGATTCAAAGGGGTGATTCCCGTGAGTGCCCCAGCTTCTCTATTTACCAGTTTTTGACAGCTCGAATCAGAATTTATTTAAATGAATTAATAATGTCAGTCATTGGCGTAGCCAGAAATTTTTGATGGGGGATCAAGAAATTTTTTTCAAAAATTTAAGATTATTTTAGGGTATTTATAAATCATTTTGGTTTGTTTTTTTAGCTAGAGTAAATTATTATATTTTACTTTCTCTTACCCTATGTGAAATATAATTTGTATTAAATATCTAGTCATGGTTTGGGTCCGGGCATTGGGGGGGGGGGGTTTGGACCCCAAAACCCCCTGACTACGCCAGTTCATTTCTACTAAAACAATGTCTTTTAATTAACTCAAAAACTTTTTTTGAAACGTTCACACTTGTTTTTCCGTGTCAAATAAAATTAAATTTCCTAACCTAAAAAAAAAAATGTAATTCTTATACTCAGAATAAAAACTATTGTTCATCAATTTAAAACACCTCTATTTAATATTTTTATTATTAATAAGTCTCCCTTTTTTTTAAATTTTGCCATGAAAAAAAAAAAAATTATTATGATAATAAGTAATGCGATAACTTTGACCAGCTGATTAAAAAAAGTTTACCTGTTTTATTTAATTTTCGTCCAATTTCGTCCCTTATCTTCTCTGTTTTATTTCAATTTTTATAATCTTGATGGCTTAAGTTCCATTGATGAAGAACTGTGACTCTAGACTTGTGAATGGGGATGCAGTCAGAAAACTAACAAGACGATTGCAGCACAGCAAATTTATTTAAATTCCCCCCCGCTGGCAATGATCAAAATATGTGGATATTAAAAACAGCGACCACCTTCAGTATGTGGTCCGCTCTCAGCAAACGTGATTATTGTCAACCAGCTCTGACGATGGCCTAGACCTCGGGCCGTAACGTCAGCCCTGAGGGCGAGAATTTAAATAAAAGAAAATTTGGCCGCAATCGTCTTGTTATTTTTCTGACTCCATCGCCATTTAACTAAATGGCCGCTGATCCTCGGGAATTAAACCCAGGAACTCTAGCTTTTCTGGGGCATCGGTGTGCTTTTCACTTGCACCGGAATATTCGAGTGACGCCGACTGTAGATTGGAGCTCTCTTTTTGACCAAAGGTTGAAAGGAAAAAACGCAATGAGTTTTTTTTTGATTATCTCTCCGGAGGCTCAGCTCTTCATCAGAGGTTTTCTGCTAAAATAAAACGTTCTAGAATTAAATAAAAAGAAATGGCCTCAGATGCCGAGAGAAATTTTAAATAAACTGAATGCATTAGAACCAAGTAGATATACGTATTAATGTCTTTGTCTTCATTTATAAATAAAAATTCATTTTTTTTTCAGGTCGTTTCTGTGGAAGTGAACGCAATATGGAATCAATTGTATCATCAGGAAGCCGCATGATTGTCACCTATATTACGTCAAGTCGACAGAATGGCCACCGAGGATTTACTGCCAACTATGAAGGTCGGATTTTTTCTTTTTCTAATAGCCCCTCACTCAATTTGGGTGTGAATAACTAAATTCGACAAACAGACCGGGCAAATACGAATAAGGCGCGTTCAAGACATGATCACCGCTGAGCTCTCATTGCAGCCTAACTTCGAGCAAAATATTCAATTAAGGACATGTATAGGGGGCTATGGGATCGATCTTCCACTTTCAAAGAACTGGATTTATTAAAATAAAAAAAAACACAGACTCCACAGACTGAGACGCTACGGGAAATTGCAACAACTCGATGCGAGCCTTCAATTAAGGACAAACAATTGAATGCTGGTTTTTATAGAGAATATTTTGAAGTATTTTTATTCCCTGGACTCTTCAAATTCTATTCCATATCTTATTTTTTCAAAAGATATTTTAGAGTCTTAGAACTAGGATAATTTTCTCTTAATATAATCAGATTGGTATTTTTCTTTAAGTGGTGTTGCTGAAGTTGGTTTATTAAAGAGAAAGAAAACGCTATATTTTCAGCAACTGTTTTTAATTCGTTAGCAAGGCAATATTTCCAGATATTTCGGAGACCTATCGGCGCTCCTTCTTCAGTGGATTTCACCTAATTCACCACATACGGGCCTTACAATTAAAACGCTTGGGAGCGACCATGTTTTAATTGTAAGGGCCTTAATATGGTGAAAGAGGTGAAATCCACTGAAGAAGGAGCGCCGATAGGTCTCCGAAATATCTGGAAATATTGCCTTGCTAACGAATTAAAAACAGTTGCTGAAAATATAGCGTTTTCTTTCTCTTTAATTGGTATTTTTGACAAACTATTCTAATTATTTCATTTGTTGTATATTTCGTCTTACAAGAACATCTTCAGGGCCTGTAATAAATACATGATAATAATAATCATAAAAAAGTCCTCCCAGCAGAATTTAACGATCCCCAATCAAACATCTACTGCCATGGAGAGTATGTTTATGTTTGTGGAAAAAGGGAAAAAATGAATGTTTGTACTTGGCATTCATGGCCTCAAAGCTAACTTTGTATATAAATAAAATAAGAGAATACAGCCAATAATTGAGCCTCTTTGTTCGGATCGTTTCAACCCTGCCATCTTCAGCCTTCAAAGAGCATATTCAAAATAATAAACTTGTCGTTGTTATTAATACAAATTATTTGCATTCTTGCTTATAATGATTATAAGCTTGAACTTGTGGGTATTTTAAGTAAAAATAAAAATCTCGACATCGAATTTTTTGACATCGCAATACTCGTAGGGTAAGAGAAAGTAAAAATAAATTGACTTAACAAAGAATACAAATTATTTGTATTAATAACAACGACAAGTCTATTTTTTTGAATATATCCTTTGAAGGCTGCATCCTCTTCCCCATTCAGCCACGTTCCACTATTCTAATATCATGACGTGACTAACTATTTATACATACAGGGTTTTTAAACTGTAATATTAAATTCTTTTCCATTTCAACAGTAAAGCGATCTGCTCACCTCAATCGTAGCTGTTTTTCCAACAGCCAACACTTTATAGCGCTTCAAGTTCACAAATAAGAGATGCCTTGTCAGAAACACCCGCCTGATTAACCTGGAATTTGTTCGATGAAATCGAATTGGAATTTTTGTTTTGTTTCCAGCCGTTTGTGGAGGAGATATGTACATCGTGAATAGCCCTGGGCATTTGGAGTCGCCCAACTACCCTGAGGAATACCAAAACAACAAATTATGCGTGTGGAGATTGTCAGTGCCAGAGAACCTCCAAGTGGCACTTAAATTCCAAGCATTTGAGGTGAGCCAACGCCGCATTTTATTTTTATTCTTTTTCTCTCTCTTAAATTGTTTTTGATTCTAGGTTGAAAATCACGATAATTGTACTTATGATTACGTGGAGGTTCGCGATGGACACTCCCTTAGTGCGCCTCTTATAGGACGTTATTGCGGCTATCGGGTGCCCGAGGATGTCCGCTCAACTGGCACTCAATTGCTGGTCAAATTTGTCACCGACAGTTCTGTCCCCAAAAGGGGATTTTCAGCTACTTTTATGCAAGGTAAACAAAATATCTCTCTCTCTCTCTCTCTGTTAAATATTGAATATTTATTATTTGAGGCCGGGCTTATTTTTCTTGCTGCTTTTGTTCTGAACAAAATTTATGCATTTATAAAGCAAGGGCAGACTTACCTTAAGATCCTCTTTATAATCGATCATCTCCACTCCGATTCAACTAGGGATAGGGAGAACCGTCTACTGACGTCACCAGGCAGAAAAGACCTGCAGATTCAACACACTGATAATTCATTTAATTCGTTTATTACATTGAAATGGGAGTAAATTTCCCCAGAATTTTGCCAATTATCTTGAAAAATGAGGCACTCGAACCCACCTTAAAATAAGCACTATTACTGAGTAAATCATCATTCATGTATATTTTGCGTACAAGTTTCGCTTCTCCTGTGTGTAATATGAAGACTAGGGTGGGCCGAAAAAACATTTTATTTTTGTAAGATCGCGGAAAAGTTGCGAATTACCCAGTGTATAGACAAAAAAAAAAAAGAAAAAATTATCAAAATCGGTTGACAGCTTCCGGTCGCACATAGGGCCTGAAGTTTGACAAAATATGAAAATACTTCATTTTTGCGATTACTTTTTTTAGGGTCCGACCGAAACAAGATTTTCAGCCGAAACCGAAACCGAATATTCGGCTCACCTTAGTTTCGGCCGAAACCGAAACTGTATTTCTATAAAATTTTTTTTCATTTTACTTTTTTTTTTTGAATTTTTTTCCCTTCGGTGAAAATCATTTTACCTTTTTTAGGGAGACTAAAATTTTTTCTCCCTCAAGTGCAAATTATTTGACCTTTTTTATTTTTTTTTGCATGCGAGTCTCATCCCATTTTTTCAGACTCTGGTTTCGGCCGGCCGAAAGGTTCGGCCACTTTTTGGCCGAAACCATGATTTTTGGCCGAAACCGAAACCGAATATTCGGTCGGTTCCTACTTTTTAATGATTATGGAATTAGATGTTTTCGTAATGTAATAGTTTGTAAAGTCTTACAAAAAGAGCCTAAAAAGATTCTGTTTTTTGGTTTAGATCATTTGATATCTTCCGGACGCGCATAAGCCCCAAAATTTGCCAAAATAATTCAAAAGTTACATTTTTTTTTCTATCTTTAATATAAGTTTTCTTTTTTTAACGTAATAGGTACAATTTTTATTTTTGAATCTAAAAACTTTGTGTTTTATTTATTATGGTGTGAATTCAAAAATTAAAAAATAATCACAAAAAAACTTTCAAGATGTCAACCGATTTCGATAATTCTTTTTCTTTTTTTTTTGTCTACCTGTATTTTAATCCGCAACTTTTCTGCGCTATTACAACTTCGAAATAAAAAAAGGAGTTTTTTCGGCCCTCACTGGTGCATTTTTTTGATTAAATTTTTAAAAGCTTCGACCTTCAATTTTTTGCAAAGCTTTCTAGCCATAAAATCTTCTTTTCCTTATTGATGTCGCCTAGAAAATGGCTATGATGAATTTTCCTCTAAATTCTAGGTCAGAGCTCTAATAAAATAACGAGCATTCCTGGTTGCTTGTAATCGATGCCACAATTATTACTGAGATCATTAGAGGGGCGGGGGGGGGGTGATTAGAGATTGCATGGAAGGAATCAAAGAAAAGATAAAAATCTAATCTCCCTTTTATTTTGATATGCACTAAACTAATTCCTTGATTGTTGTTTTTGTCCAAAAATAGAATCAGATGAATGCGCCCGTCAGAATCATGGCTGTGAGCATAAATGCATCAACACTCTCGGCGATTATGAATGCGCTTGCTTTATTGGATATGAATTGCATTCAGATGGAAAATCATGCGAGAGTAAGTATTATTATTATTATTATTAATAGCCCATCAATAGGCTTACTACAGTATAAAGGCTACAACACAGATATTCCTACGATAACATTTTTATATGAGGGAAAAGCCTTAAAAGCCATCACTTTTTCTTTTTATAATATGTCAAATAAACAAGTCCTTGCTGATAATTTGCCTAAAATGGAAATGGCAAACATTTATACGATTAGAGGTAAAAATGTAGACGACATCCACCACCAAAACTATGTAAGCCGAATTTTGTATATTTTTAATTAATTTACGTGATGAAGATAGGGGCAGCCTGGTGGATATTATTGAGAAGGGTGAATAAATAAATTCAGAGCTAGTATTCAGGCAAATTTATTCGGATTATATCCCTCCGCTATTGGCCAACGTTTCGGAGCACAAACGGCTCCTTCTTCAGGACCATGCCGTGTCGAGAAAACAATATGAAGAATGGTGGATTCTTCGTTCGGCACCATTGCCTTTTGCATGTTTTGTAGCAAAACTAACCACATCATTCATTTATGACTAAATTGAGGGCGTATTGTTTTCTCGACACCGCATGGTCCTGAAGAAGGAGCCGTTTGTGCTCCGAAACGTTGGCCTATAGCGGAGGGATTTAATCCGAATAAATTGCCTGAATATCAGCTCTGAATTTATTTATTCACCCTTCTCATTAATTAATTTAATTATCTTTCTATAGTTTCTGCCTGGGCCCCACATACATGTATTTAAATAATGAGTATAGTATTCGATATGAGACGGTGGAAGGATGCACTTTTGATGATGGACTTTTTCAGTTTTTTTCACCAATGATTTTGTTTAAAATTCAAAAATCAATTATTTTTTAGATGCTCTTTAAAATGTATATTCTCATTTTCCCGTTGAAATAGTTTGAAGACCACTTTACTTTTGTACTTGATAGGAAAGATAGAAGCAATGCAAATTTTATTTAACCATATATATATATACATAAAATAACTTGACCTTCACCATCAAGTTGCCTTGAGTAATCCTATTCCTTCAAACTTATCAAGAAAATTCTTATCAAGGCAGGAATTCTCGTTTTTTAAAAATAGGAACAATGGTTAACAAAATATAAATATTTTCCCATGTTTATAAATTTTACATCTTGATCTCTTTGAATATGTTGGCGGAAACTAATTCTATGTCAAATCTGGTGCGGCCAGTCATACCAGATTTGTTTATTAATAAACATTAATCATTCTCACTTTTCGCATTAAATTTATCAAAAAAGTACATTATCAAAACGGGCGATACCATCGATTCTCTTAGCGAATAAAGTTATTTAAATGGCCCGAGATGCCGAAAGACTAAATAAAAAAAAAATCGATCTTGGTGGCTGTTGCTCTTCATTTTCCTATTTGTGTATTGTTTGTATGTTATCCATTTGTTTTACCTCTTGGGATTAGAGGCTAAAGATAATGACAAATGTCAATAATATTGAAGAGATGAAGTGGCTGTTATATTTGACATAAGAGGATAAAGGAGCAAGCAGCCAGGTAGTTAGTCTCCACGAAATGAAACTCTCTATTGAGGAAACAGTTTCGGTTTTAATGAAATATAACCATCATCAGTCCATTTTGAGCTGAAAGCATTGTTGAGTTAGAAAAATCAAAATAACAAAAGATTATTTGAATATTTACAAACAATATATAACTGATACATACAGTGTGAGCTCAAATGACAAAGCATTGAGTCATATTGCGGAGTTGTCAGTAGATGTGTATTATACATAAATTATTTGTATAAAATACAAAGCAATGCAATCAGCTTATACGAAGCGCCAAGTTTGAGATACAAAATTGTTTTAATTAATGAGAGATTTTATTTATTACATCTGATATTATAGTTAATATTTTGTACAATGACCTCTTATAGGGTCAGAGGTGATGATGGTATACCGAACTCATGTTTGTTTATTGAAAGGCGATAATCCAACCTAACCCAAGCAAATCCCTCCGAGCAAAAGTCAATGGCAATGAGTTGACACAAATTTGATATTCGAATTTTTTATATAAAAATATAAAATTATTAAAATTGTTTACAATTTTATTTTAATCAAAATCTATCTGAAAGACAACATTGCCACCAACTATAATTATATTCAATAAAATAAATAAAAAGGATTTTCGAGATGGTGATGGAGCAGATGGGCTCTCAGAAAATATACAAAGAACACTAAAACAGTTTGGAGCACAGACTGCCCTAAAATCACAGGCGAGCTTATCTTACTTATTTAACAACAAGGACAAATTTCCCTTCGATAACAAATTTGATGTCGTTTATTTCATCAAATGTTTAGACTGTCCATCACCAACTAGAGGATATGTAGGTCAAACGGGGTGTCATATTAATCAAAGAATGGCGGGTCATAGGAGTAATATCAAGTGTAAAAAAACTTGCACGGCGCTCTGCTCACATTCCTTAGAAAATAATCACAATTTCGACATAGACAATCCAAAAATTCTCCTGCAGATGAATAACACAACGAAACGTTTATTTGCGGAGAAATACTTCATCAAAGCACTGGGGGACCGGGCAATAAATTTGACTGATTGTGTGGGGCTTAGTAATTTTTATATTTCATTTCTTGATGGCCTGGGAGCCAAGTTGTGTGTGTGAATTAAATAAGTATATAATCTGCTCCATCACCATCTCGAAAATCCTTTTTATTTATTTTATTGAATATAATTATAGTTGGTGGCAATGTTGTCTTTCAGATAGATTTTGATTAAAATAAAATTGTAAACAATTTTAATAATTTTATATTTTTATATAAAAAATTCGAATATCAAATTTGTGTCAACTCATTGCCATTGACTTTTGCTCGGAGGGATTTGTTTGGGTTAGGTTGGATTATCGCCTTTCAATAAACAAACATGAGTTCGGTATACCATCATCACCTCTGACCCTATAAGAGGTCATTGTACAAAATATTTACTATAGGCCCTAATATCAGATGTAATAAATAAAATCTCTCATTAATTAAAACAATTTTGTATCTCAAACTTGGCGCTTCGTATAAGCTGATTGCATTGCCTTGTATTTTATACAAATAATTTATGTATAATACACATCTACTGACAACTCCGCAATATGACTCAATGCTTTGTCATTTGAGCTCACACTGTATGTATCAGTTATATATTGTTTGTAAATATTCAAATAATCTTTTGTTATTTTGATTTTTCTAACTCAACAATGCTTTCAGCTCAAAATGGACTGATGATGGTTATATTTCATTAAAACCGAAACTGTTTCCTCAATAGAGAGTTTCATTTCGTGGAGACTAACTACCTGGCTGCTTGCTCCTTTAGCCAAAAAAAAAAACCGAGACGTTTCGGTAATTGTAATAAAATCGGAGGCTTTGATTTTTGGCTGCTCCTGCTCCCTTCCTTGTGTGTAAATCAACAGCCACGTACTTCATTGGTTAAATTTTTTTATTATATGTAAATATTTGGGGGCCTGTGGAGGACCGCCCCCATCTCTGTCCCTGCGGGCTTTCTTACGATCATATTCCAATTCGTTAAGTAATTCCAACGAAACCATATTTAGCAAAAGCTACGTATATTTAGATTTTTTTTTTTTACATTTCTGGGATCTTCATGATGTTAAATTTTTCACGTTCATTAATAATATATTGACGGGAAAGTAAAACAATATGCACTTGTTTATTTTAATAAATATTGCGATCTCTCTTTCTCTTTGTATTAATGCGAAAAAAGTATTCAAGTTGAGAGAGAGAGAGAGAAGAAAAAATCGTTTTTAAGTCAATCGATGTGCGGCTTTTAGAACAAACAGCACGTGCATTTATCATAAAGCAGGATGGACAGACATAATAATCTTTTAAAAAATAAAATAACTTCATCGATTCCAGTGAAATTTATTGGAAAACATTAGGGACTCCATAATCATTTATAATTTGTCCATTTAAAAAAGAAAAAAAAAAAAAAAAAGGCAAGGCTGGTTAAATGGGAAAACTTGCTGGAACGAATTGCAAAGAAAAAAAAATAATAATAATGCTTTAAAATAAATAACGTTTCGAAAAAACCTTTTGCTTTTTCCGCTAGGGATCTTGTTTGGGGGATTTTATGAGTTGGGTAGACTGCGCACATTGAGAGAAACGTTTTCGAGCAAATGTTTGACGAGATTTGTTCAAAGCCATTTGGATACCAAAAATAAATAAGAATGCCTGGACCCCCATTAGTTATATTTACAAATAACGGTTATCCTATAAAGTCCTATATGAACCCTGTTATGCAATGGTGTGTCAAAGACCAAACATCGAGTTTTGAGAAATCAACATTAAAGTTTTTCTGATTTAAATTGTTTTGATTAGATTATATATCATTTTTTTTGTCAATTGTGCAAGTAAATACTGTAATTATGGCAGATATTCATAAATTATCTCTAAAAATACGACTAATTTAGAGAAAAACAATAAGATATAAAAAATTATTTTTGCAAAATTCTCTAAGTCCAATTTGCAATTTGCAAAAATGCTTCAAAGTCTCTTGATAATAAATAAAATAATTTTAGGTTATAATTCAAAAATTAAAACGGAGATATTATTAAAGTTCTTTTATGGTTATATTTAATACTAATAGCTTAGAAACTTTTTATCAAAATTACATTAATCAATTTTAAATAGTATTAACGTTTTAAAATTAAATACAAAGTGATAACAAAATTTTCTCATCAATTAATTCCTGAATGGAAGTGAACATGGCAACAGTTAATCAAAGTTATAATGAAATTGACTTAATATCGAAATCGCTCTGATCCTCATCTTCATTATCAGGAATAATGTCAAAAAATTAAATTTTGACATCTACGAATTCATTTCTCATTTAAAAAAAAAGGATTTTGCTTTATTTAAGTTTAAATAAGTTTTTATTAGTTGTTAACACCATAAACAACAACGTGTTAGGAACATAAATCATTATTGCAAAATGTAAAATCCTGCATTGAAATATTGTAAAAATAATTTTATGCTTTTACATTAAATATAAATTTTTTTAGGACATATTTCATAAAAAATACTATTAATTAAAGCATTTGAAACAATATTCCGTGCTTAACTCAATTTTGAATTTTTTGGTCTTTGACACACCATTGCATAACAGGGTTCATATAGCCTAAGTTGCCGAAAATACTGTATGTATGTGTGTATTGGTGTTTATGGGCGTGCTTCGCGCCTAGCGAGCGACTCCGCCCCCTGGACCCCCCTCATCTGGCTCAGGCCCGCCTGCGGCGGACCCTCGCCTTTTTCTTTTTCTTCTTTTTTTATAAAAACACTCACACTTTTTTCTCATTCACACGCACACAGTCTTTTCGGCAACTTAGGCCATTTAAGACTTTTAACGATAACCGTCGTATTTTTGATTATATCTATTTGGAGTCCAGGCATTCTTATTTAAGCCAATTGGTATCAAATGGCTTAAATAAAATCATCGGACTGCCTGGGGGTCCGAACCCGCGACTTTTGGTATACGAGGTTAGCACGCTAACCCCTTCACCAAGCCCCGAGGGCGAAAAAAAATTATCATTATTATTCCAATTCAGTGCCTGCTTGACGATTTTTTTTCTAAGGTCTTTTTCGGCATCTAAGGCCATTTAGACCCCATCCCTATTTATTTCAAATGATTTGTAGTCAAATCAAATGAAATAAATTTTTCTCGCTTGGGACGGGAAGCGAACCCGGAACTCCGGTGCGAGAATGCTTGAGGATTTGTTTACATTCATGGAATACACAAATGAAAAGAATACATAAAAAATATTTCTCTATACATTTCCTATGGGAGAAATCGTAACTTTAAGAATTAATAACTCAAAAAGTTATAGGAATTTCGGGATGAAAATAATTTTCCTATATTCCCGAGGAGGTCCTATTTGTGCATATAAAATTTCATTTCAAAATTCCAACGGGAAGTTGTCTAAATAGAGCGTGACGGACAGACAGACGGACATTAGCGAATAGTTTAGTAATTAAATTATTAACTTAATCTAATTATAAGTGATGATAGGTCACGACTTAATTATAATAATGAATTTATGCATTCAAAATTATTATGACTTACGAACACCCTTAAGTTAGGCAAAAAGCAGAAATCTCTCACTTGCACTAGAAAAAGAGAATTTAATTGCCCACTATAATATTAAAGAATACCTGGGTGGTAGGTGGACAAATGCAGAGAGGCCACCCAATTGGTGCTTAATGGACCAGACATCTTATTTCGGCTTGGTCATAAAAACTCCCCCTCCCCCCCTCTCTCTCGTGCTAGAACCATTGTCCTAAATGTCTTTTCTCTTTTTATTGATTCGTGGTCAATAAGAAATAGCAAAATGTTTTGACATGAGATAAGAGTTGGCCAAGAGACAATAGCCAGCCAGGCAGGCATCTAGGCCAGTTAGTTGATAATTATAAGGAGAGGGGGAATTAATCAAAGCCAATTGAATAATGAATCAAGTGAATAGAAAGAATAGCAGAGATTTATTTATTCTCTACTAATCTATCTTGATTTAAAATAATTATAATTTATTTAAATGAAACGACAAACAAGAAATAAAAATTGCATAGATATTTAAATTTATTTATTTATAAGGACTTATCTTTTTTTTTTTAAGACCTTGAATTGACAAGTGAAAAAAAATAATTTTTTTTTGCATTTTATAATTTTTGCTTGGATCCTTATATACTGTAATAACGACAAGGTTTTCTTCACAATAAATCTGATTAGTGATTTTTTAATTCTGAATTCAGATATGTAGTTAGAATTTTTTCATCAGGTACAGTTTTAGAGATATAGAGCAAAATAGATTTTAATAGAAAATGTGCTCTAAAACGGCTTTTATTTAGAATGTTCAAATAATTTTTAACGCCGCACCCCGTAAAAATATGCAGACTATTTAGAATACAAATAAATTTTAAGTTTCATCCCAATCGGAGGTCATTTAGACGTGCCGCAAACGGCTTAAAGTTTAGAAAAATCGAAATTTTCAAGATTTTTTTTTTTGCTTTGGTCACCCCTAATACAATTTTAGAGATCCCTGAATGAAAAAAACAT
This sequence comes from Euborellia annulipes, assembly GCA_023213315.1. Lineage (NCBI taxonomy): Eukaryota > Metazoa > Arthropoda > Insecta > Dermaptera > Anisolabididae > Euborellia > Euborellia annulipes. The sequence continues at coordinate 111,549 of JAKCPI010016129.1, forward strand.
ATATTTACGATATTCTATAGTTCTTTGGCTTTCTAAAAATCATTCATTCGTAAAAATCTGTTAATTATTAACGAAATTATTAACAAAATCGTCACCAAAGAAAATACACTAGTACTAGTACACCAAATTAGGATTTAAATCTATTTGAAACGGGCCACGTGAATATAAGAATATGAGAAAATCTGGTATGAAAGGCACAAAACACAACTTTCAATTACCGTCACATTAAATTTAGTATTGTTGGAATTGTGTCGTAGGGGGGATCTAAACACAAAATAAACTCCCTGAATTTTATACTCCAAAGTTTTATATCATATTTGTTTGAATAAAAAAAAAAAAAAATGCAAATTTGCCATTAGCAAGGTCGTCGTTGTGAGTTCAACTTGTTTTGCTTCTGAAAATTGCATTTTCAATTCAAAATAACTTCATTATATTAAAACTCGCCAATGAATTTCTTTCTTTTGTTCTCCTTTGGCTGTCTGGTCAATCAAATGTAGGCCCACTTCTGACTTTAACTAAAAAAAAAAGGGGGAGGGGTCAAAAATGGACAGTGAAGATCAATTCATTATTATAAACAAGAAACAAAACTAAGTGGAGAAATATGCATATCCTCTTGTATTATTTATAAAGATTAGTTAAGTTAGATGCTTGCATATTTATTAAAGAAGATTTATTATTTTTTTTATAAAGAAATTATCTAATATAGGGGAGAATAACAAATTTCAATGGGCTTCGCCCTCTCCCCCCCCCTAACTCCTCCTCAACTGACCGTCTGGAGCGGAACCTCGCCACTTCCGGCTGCAGTCAAACCCATTCAACACTTTTTTTTTTATTAATTTACATTTTTATACAAAAAAATAAAAAATTCTGATATGAGAATGAATAAAATGTGAGAAAAAAGCAGCCAAATATTATTTATATTTAAATTCTCGCTCTAACGGCTAACGTTTCGGTCCGAGTTTTAGGCTATCTTCAGAGCTGCATTTTTACATAGTACAAAATTAACAATATTTTTGCAAATTTCCACACTTTTGACTTTTGCTAGCCGGGTATGTTTTCATAATAAATATTGATCATTGTAATTGCATTAGAAGCCCTCAAGCTTGGTGTATACAAACCAAGAGTCGCGGGTTCGGATCCCAGGCAGTTCGATGATTTTATTTAAGCCATTTGGATACCAATCTTCAGATGGCCTAGACTTCGGGCCGAAACGTCAACAGTGAGAACGAGAAATTAAATAAAATAATATTTGACAATTTGCGAAATGGCTGTGGTTTATTTAAACAATGCCGGCCGAAACTGTCTCCACTACTCTTCAGTTTCATTGCATATTTCCTGGCTGCCTGCTTCATCACCTATTGTTGGCAGCAATCGTCTGTTTTTTTTCCTGACTTCATCACCATTAAGCCTACAACCACAGATCTTGATCAATTAAAATAAAATGGCAAAAAAAATCCAACAAATTAAGAACAAAACAAAATTGCAGACATAACAGCAAAAACAAAAATCAAAATCTAAATAAGATCAAACAAAAAGTAAAAAAATCAAAAACAAATGGGATCCAAACAAAAGTCAAACTCAAAAGAATATAGAATCAAAACAAAAACAAAAAATCACAGCAAAATCTCATTTAGCTTAAAAATTTATGGTATTTTTAAAAATTTTATAAATATTGATAGTAGAAAAATCCTACAAAATTAATTCCCGACACGCTAATCCCTTGATTTCCCAAAATGATCCCTCTTGAATTAATTTTTTCTATTTTTTTTTTTTTTTTTTTGTTTTGTTTCCTATTTTACATATTTTTTTAATTAAAAAATAAATAGTAGGAAGTTTTTTTTAACTATTGCTTTTGATTAGGAGTAGAGCGGAACAAGAACAATCTAGTCCTTAATCATTTCGGAGTGGGAGCCTGAAGAGAGCTCGGAGTCGGAAGAGAGATAATAAAAATGTAAAATATAATGTAATTATTCAGAAAAATAAAGATCGTTAATTAATATCGAAAGCAATAGGCTACACGCCGGTGCTGAGGGAGTCCCTCTTCAAACTAGGACATCCTCCCTTGCATAGAAGAGGTTGGATAAAAGGAACCAGAAAATAACGATTAGTTCACTAACTAGTAATGAACGTTAGAGATAGGAAATAAAATAACGTCACGGGGTGCCGGTAGATGGCTAGTAGGTATCTTTGTCTACGGACGTACCTCTGGTAAATAAACGGGAATTGCGTTAGGGATTTCAAATAATAATAGTAAGCCTATATATAATTCAATACAGGCCTCTGATGATTGCTTTTATTGTATTTAAGAGGTGAATCAGTGATAAAAACTCTCTCTAGCCAGACAACATTGCACAAACAACATCAACAACAACAACCAATGGCGGCGTCGGCAATGGATTAAAGGCAACAAACAGTCCAAGGATTTATCCCGGATAAAAAAAAATGACACTTGCGTTGAGAAAAAATAAATCAAATAGATGGATTGGGAAGGGAGTAGAAGTAATCTGATGATGATCGAGTTGACTTTTTCATTTATATTAACTTCTTTTATTGCGAGCTTTATTTAAGGGGGTTCAGGAGCGACGTCTTAACGAACTTTAAAAAAAAAACTAGACTATTATAAGGAATTTTTCTATACGGTTTTTTTTTAATGAATTAAATTCATAAGAGATTTTTCCCGATAAGAGGGCGTAGTGTGTCATAAAAAGTATACCCAAAAAATCAAAGTCGCTCCCTATCCTGGGAAAATTAACTGAACAATTTATTTTAAAATGGCTAAACGCGAAATAGAAAACCTGGGAATTATACCGAACCACCAATTCGGATTCAGAAAGGGACATTCCTCAATGGACCAAGTATACAGAATCAGTAAACACATCAAGAGCACCTCACAGTCAAACAATCTACGGGGATGATATTAATAGACATTCAGCAAGCATTTGACCAAGTGTGGCATTCTGCTCTCGTCCTAAAACTGCTGAAATTCGGAATATCAAAATCGCTAGCGGAATTGATAACAAACTGGATAACTGACAGAAACTTCTACGTAAAAATAGACTCAGAAAAATCTCATCTCAAACCTATAAAGTCTGGAGTCCCACAGGGATCCTACTCTCGCCTATTTTATACGCTCTATTCACAGCAGACCTGCCAACCCATCCCCATGTACATATAGCACAGTACGCAGATGACATAGTCCTATTCTACAGTCACCGAAACTAACCTGTCTCAAATCCAGAATAGAAAAATACTCAAAGAAAATAAACTGCTACTTAAAGTACTGGAAACAGGCCATCAACCCAGCAAAATCCAACTATCCTCTTCACTCATAAAACACGACATCTGAAGAAAGTCATCAAATTTGGACCCTCTATGCTCAACTGGAAACCGCGCGCCAAATACCTGGGAATCTGGCTAGACAGAAGACTAACCTGGACACCCCACTGCAAAGCAATAGCAAACACAGGAAGGACAGCGATAAGAATGCTCTGGCATTTAATAAAGGGCACAAGTCAGCTAGACATCGACTCAAAGCTCCTGCTTTACAAGTCAATCATCAGATCCAGAATCACATATGGCACTCCACTCTTTCTCAATAGTACCTGCGCAACAAACCTAAAACTGCTAGCTGGAATCCAAAACAAGGCACTACGAATCATAGCTTTCCCTCCTCCTGGAATAAACAACGCAATCATCCGACACGCGCTAGAAATGGACGAACTCGGCGATTACATGGAACGGCTGAAAGAAAGCTACACTCGGCGACTCATCAGACATCCGAATCCAATAATGACGGGAAGATAAAATGCTCAAAACACATACATATTTTTTATATGTGTTGTGGTGTGGTGGTAGGCCCTATGCATGTTGTGGTGGTATGCATGTGTGCATGTTATTGTATCTATGTTAATTTATATTGCCCAACAATGCATGTGTAATAATGGGTTAAAAATGTAAATAATATCGTTAATAATATTTTGTTTATGTTGCTCTCTTTAATTTTTTAAAACAAATAAAATACGTTCCTGCGTGCCTAAACTTGTGTTTTTTCTTTCCGTGCTCTGCAGAGTTTTTACTCAACAGGGTTATGGGCCCAGAGTAAATTAAATATAAAATTGCGCGAGTAAATATAAAATTGGTGTAAACAAATAATAGTGCATCAAAAGTTATATTTTCCCAAAAGGACTCAAGATGAGTAAATTATTATCTCTACCACCGATTGAGAAGCTGGTTGGCCGAGAAAATTACAACAGTTGGAAATTCGCAATGAAAGCAGTTCTAACGCTTGAGGAACTTTGGGACACGATCGAACACAAGCCCGAGGTCGTCGTCGATTCGAAGAAGGACAGTACAGCATTGTCCAGAATCATTCTTCATGTCGACAAGGTAATATATTCACATATTTTATCTGCAAAAACGGCTAAAGAAGCCTGGGATAAATTAGAAAAGGCATTTGACGACTCAGGCCTATCAAGGCGCGTAGGATTAATGCGGACGTTAATTACGACGCAATTAACAAATTGTAAATCTATAGAAGATTATTGCGACCAAATAATCACCACGGCGTTCAAATTAACACAAATAGGTTTTGAAGTCAGTGAGGAATGGGTCGGTACAATTTTGCTAGCCGGACTTCCGGAAAAATATTCTCCCATGATAATGGCGTTAGAAAGCTCCGGAATTAAAATCACTGGCGATGCTATAAAAGTAAAATTGTTACAAGATATAAAAGTGAGCGAACCAAAGAGCCCCGATGCTGAGTCTGCGTTATTAGTTACAAAGAAAAAATTCAATAATAAATTGAAATGTCATATTTGCGGTAAAACAAATCATTTAGCACGCAATTGCTTTCTTAAAAATAAGCAAAATAATTCAAATAAAAATAGGGAAAATTCAGATGATAAAGATAAAAAGGCATTTTTAGCTTATTTCTCAAATGAAATGGAAGCAAATGACGATTGGTATTTAGACTCATGTGCATCGAGTCATATTACCAAAAACAAAAATCTGATTAAAAATGCCGTCCCTAAAAGTGCAGTGATAAATGCAGCAGACAATACAGCATTAACATCTACTGCGATTGGCTCAGTGGATATAAACTTTTTAACTAAAGATAAAATCGTAGAAGTTGAAGCTAAAGACGTGCTTTATATACCAAATGCTGCCGTAAATTTATTATCCGTAAATAAAATTGCGGAAAAAGGACATGTTATTGTTTTTAATAACAATGGGGCCGTGATAAAAGAAGAGAGCGGACAAATCGTTGCTTCTGCACAAGTTAAAAATGGAATTTATAAATTAGAAACTGTTAATGATTCCAAAGAACACTGTTTTTATACTCAATCAAATGGTTTACTGTGGCATAGGCGACTTGGTCACTTAAATCGACGAAGCTTGCGAGAACTATGCAAAATATCAGAGGGAATGAATAATTATTCCGAAGATAAAAATCCCTGTGAATTATGTATTAAAGGTAAACATTCAAGAATGCCCTTTAAACGCAGTAAAAGAAAATCTAAGGAAATATTAGAACTTATACACACCGATCTATGCGGTCCGATGGAAACAACCTCCATAGGAGGCAGTAAATATTTTCTTACATTTGTCTTGAGTGAAAACTCTGCAGAGCACGGAAAGAAAAAACACAAGTTTAGGCACGCAGGAACGTATTTTATTTGTTTTAAAAAATTAAAGAGAGCAACATAAACAAAATATTATTAACGATATTATTTACATTTTTAACCCATTATTACACATGCATTGTTGGGTAATATAAATTAAATTAGTTACAATAACATGCACACATGCATACCACCACAACATGCATAGGGCCTACCACCACACCACAACACATATAAAAATATTATTTTAGAAAATTTTATATCTTACTTGTTTAGTTACAAAATGAATGGGGTTTTTTTTAATTTTTCCTCAAAAATACTAAAGACAGATTTTATATTTAAGAAACATCAAACTGTGGGCAATGTTTAAAAGACCATTAAAGCGTCTAAACAAAAATTGTATCAAATTTGTAAAACATATTTTCCCTAAGTGGAAAACAATATGTAAAGCTAATAATGAATAAATATTTTTAACTTAAAAAAAAAACCCAAAAAATCAAATAATTCAAAAATTTGCCAAGAGATGTCAGAATGGTACCTAATAATATTTAATGCATTTGGTTGATTTTCATTGATCTTTTAACAATAAATACTCTATAAATGATATTATATATTATGTATCTTTTATAAAAGCATAAAAATATATAAATATAGGCCAGATATAGGCTAATACTATATCGTCTGTTAGACTAGCCTGCCATCTATTGCAAGAATGCTGAACTAATTTGACAGTTGATTTTTAAATAAATCATCTAAGCTTATTTTAAAAATTTCTTAATTAATATGTGATTAATAATAACAATAAATTCATTTTTAAATTTAAAAAAAAATTAAAGATTATTGGGACAGATTGTTTTTTTGTATTTGCTTGATAACAAAAAAATTAATTACGATAATTTTTTAATAAGTTATTAAAAAAATTATAGCTCGATGTCCCAATAATCTCTTATGAATTTAATTCATTTTAAAAAGAACCGCATTGAAAAATTCCTTATAATAGTCTTGTTTTTTTTTTTAAAGTACGTTTAGACGTCGCTCCTGAACCCCCTTAAGTCACTCCAGATTTTTTTTTTCAATATTTGATTAAATAGCCCTAAATTAACTGCTAGTTTAAGCCCTGAAAGCTAATTAAATTCTCATAAGTCTCGATTGGTTTTAATTTATTTTTCTATTCTTACGTTAGAGGGAGGGAGGAAGTAAAGCAAATGAATAATTCTATTCCATGGCCGATTAATTGCATTCATAAGTTGAGAACAGCAGGAGTAGCAGCACCTTGCAGGTGCATCGAGCGCCCTATTAACGCCCGAGTTATTCATTCCACCTTTCTAAATCCACCCACTCCCTTTCGTATAACGAACCAACCACTACATCTATTATTATTTCTAATAGATAAAGATTAAAGATCATCATTAGTTGAAATAAAGTGCTGTGGCCCCTACCGAAGACAACTTTTCGATTAACGAAGGTAAGAGAAAGTTGTGCAAGTAGTCACACCAGATTTTAATATCTCTAATTAGTTAATAGTTTCATTGCAAAGAGCAATTAACTTTCCAACTCGTTAATGAACATATTTCCTAGATATATTTAATTAAATAGTTTGAAATTTTCAGAGTAGTTTTTGTATGCAGCAACAGGTCATTAATAAATGACAACCGCTTTATGATCACCCTATATATTATTATTTTAATTAAAATTTCTACATGACATTTTTTTTTTTTTTTTTAATCAAAGGAAATATAAATCGCACGTATAGTGAGTGAGTGAGTGAGCGTTGTTCATAAGGAAATAAATAAATAAATAAATATAACTCATTGAGGAAATGTACTTTACTCCATTATAATACCTTGTTATTTTTATTGGCTTTTAATTGAAGACCTTAAACACTTTCAGTCAGTCTTCATTTCCTGCCAGGCTCTTATAGGCAATTCTATTAAAACACAGCCTGATGATATCGAACATGTCATAACCTAAATCCGAATTTACATAAAATTTTTGAGCTCAGTAGTTTTAATTCTTATGAAATTTTGTATTTATTTACGATTCTATATTGTGTATAAAATGTCCAAATATGAGATTAAAATTTTGAAAAATAACCATAGTTTATTTGAAGCAGTCAACATTTAAAATGCAAGTTTGAAACTAAGGTGCTATCGGAAACTAAATATATCTCGACACAAAAAATCTGGTGTGACCGCACGGTGCACAACTTTCTCTTACCGAAGGGTAAGAGAAAGTTGTGTGCTGTGCGCCAGTCACCCCAGATTTTTTTAAAATACTATCTGCACTTTGATTTTTCATAGAATACATAAATGCAAAGAATACATAAATGTTTCCTCATACATTTCCTATGGGAGAAATCATAACTTCAGCAATCACCAGAGTAAAAATGATCGAGGGATCCACACGCCCGCAGCAGGTTTGCATAGTGAACCTTTAGGGATAAACACGCTCGCACCAGGAACACACATTTTTCTTCTGGTCACTTTCGATCTGCTCTGCGTGTCCCTGGTACGGGCGTGTGTATCCCTGTGTGTCCCTAAAGGTTCACTATGTAGACCTGCTGCAAGCGTGTGGGTCCCTCGATCATTTTTAGGCAATATTTCAACAAATAATTGGAATTTCGGGACGAAAATAATTTCCCTGTGATATATATTGAATTAATATTCAATGAATACCTCGTTTCGGACTTGACTGGTCATAGGAGAAGTTTTGGAGAGTATGTTTATTTGTTAGTGGGCCAAATGTTCCATTGAACCCAGGATCTCTACCATCGGTCTTTTACCCCATGCACCGGACTCACAACTAACAAAATGTGGAACGTTAAGAGCATCTAAAAATAATAATTGATTTATGAATTTTAAACAAAATCGTGAGAAAATCGAAAAAACTGAAAAAGTACATCAGTAAAGTACTAGTACTTTATCGCCGATTTTGTTCAAAAGCGTATTTCGAGTGTCCGGGAGGGTACTTAACTTACAAATAAAATTTCAATCCGGTAGCTCAATTCCTTCATGTTTAAAATAGTTACAGACACACAGACAGACCATGTCGCGAAAACCACTTTTTTGGATTCAGGGGACCTCAAGACGTGAAGATCCATCAAAATCTCGACATCGAATTTTTGACATGAATCCAATACTTTCTCTCTCTATATATATATATATATTACATATATACATAGGTAAGAGAAAGTAAAAACATGTTAAATAATAATTACATCCACCAGGCATTCTGTGACGTATAAAATCTCTTTTTAATTTGAATAAAATACACTACGCGTCAAAAATAGTGAAACACTTTGTTACTTCTCAAGAAGACCTATTCTAATCTATCTTAATGCTACTGTAATTTATTAAACATTTAATATGAAATACCTTATAAATTTAACACAAATCCATATCATTTTAATAAATAGTTACAATTTAAATAAAACAAAGACAAAAATGTCGAAATGTTTTTAATAGGGTCCGACCGAAACAAGATTTTCAGCCGAAACCGAATATTCGGCCTCAACCTTAGTTTCGGCCGAAACCGTAACCGAAACCGAAACTTGTATTTCCTATAAAAAAATGTCTATATTTTTTTTCTTTCTCTTCCTATGTATGTATATTATTAGAAAGTTTGGTTCGTCAAAATTCGATGTCGAGTTTTGTGGTCTCACGTTTTGAGTCCCCTGACAAAAAGGGTTTTCGCGACTGGTCGTCGTGGGTGGGTGTGTGGGTGGGTGGGTGGGTGGGTGTGTCTGTGTTCAATTTTAAGCATGAAGGAATGAGCTACGAGGTTGAAATTCTATATTTAACTTAAACACCCCCGGGACCGGAAAAATAAGCTTTTGAACAAAATCGGCCAAAAGTACTAGTCTTTACTGTGTACTTTTTCAGTTTTTTTCGATTTTCTCAAAATTCCCTCCAAGATTTTTTTAAAATTCATAAATAACTATTTTTTAGTGCTCTTTAAAATGTATATTCTCTTTTGCCTTGAAATCTTCTGAAGACCACTTTACTCTTGTATTTCATAGGAAAGATAGGAGAAAGGTTCCCATGGTAACAAAATATAAATATTTTCCCATACTTATAAATTTTACATCTGAATTCAAATGTTCCGTACTGTCGGGAACTAAAATATGTCGACACAAAAATCTGGTGTGACAAGCACAGTACACAACTTTCGATTACCGAAGGTAAGAGAAAGTTGTGTGCTGTGCCCAGTCACACCAGATTTTTTTAATTTTTTCCCCTCCATGAAAATCATTTTACCTTTTTTTTAGGGAGACAAAAATTTTTTCTCCTTCAAGATCAAGTCATTTGACCTTTTTTTTTTTAAGACTCAAGTTTCGGCTACTTTTTGGCCGAAACCGAAACTACGGCCGAAACCATGATTTTTGGCCGAAACTGGCCGAAACCGAAACCGAATATTCGGTCGGTTCCTAGTTTTTAATACCGCCAAATTTCTAAAATTTTAAAATAATCTTTCCATTTCAGCTTTTCTGTCTATTTTATTGGAAATTCTTATAAAAACAAAATTTTAAATAAATATCTTTCCTTTATTTTATTTAAATTGATTAAAATGATATGGATTTGTGTTAAATTTACTTAGAAATGTATAAGATATTTCATATTAAATGTTAAATAAATTACAGTAGATTAGAAAAGGTCTTCTTGAGAAGAAACAAAAATGTTCCATTTGTTTTGAGGCGTAGTCTATTTTAACATGGCTAAAAAAAAAGCTCAGTACATTTTCTGGTTGGCAACACTGAAATTATTTTAATTGATATATGAGCGGAAAAAGAATTGAAATGAATTAGCGACAAGAGGATGACCCCTGAGGCAAGTGTGAAGGCGCAGTGCAGTGGCTTTATTGCATTGCCTGCCTTCCAAGTTCCTGGTCGAGATCCGGGGGAATTTAATTGTCCCTGGGCTCGGGTTATTTATAAGTAAGTAATAAGGAGCATTCAATGATGCCGGTCGAAGATAAATCGTTTTGCAATTGCATTCACCCTCAACGCCTTGCCTCCTTCTTTGTCTCACTAGTCTGGATTCATAATTAATAAGTCACAACAACAACAACGACAACGACAACATTATTGTTCTCTCTCTCTTTTCAATTATTCAATTATTCATCAACACCGTCCAGAGCTGAGAGGATCTCAATAAAATTAATCACGCGTAAACAGAGAGAGATAATTTATGCTTTCGATTTCAGATTTATAGTTTAAACGCCGATGTCGATTTAATGTCGGAATAATAGACACACTATTGTTCATATTCTATTCTATAATAGAATATATTAACTGAAACAAAAAAAAAATAAAAAATTTCAGGTGAAATAATTGCCAGCTGGAAGATTAATGACCTGACGAGTTTCAAATGACATGAATAGACATGTTAAATAAATAAAATCAATTCTTCTTTTATTTGATGAGAATTTGACATAATGAATAATCTGGTGTGACTGGTAGCACAGCACACAACTATCTCTTACCTTCGCTAATCGGAAGTTGTGTTTTGTGCTTGTCACGCCAGATTTTTTGTGTCGACACAAATTTAGTTTCAAGATATAATTTTTTTTTTTTTAACACTCACACTTTTTTCTCATTCACACAGTCTTTTCGGCAACTTAGGCCATATAAGACTTCACGATACCCGTTATTTATGAATATATATTGGGGTCTAGGCATTTCTATTTGGACCCTGTTATGTATTTGTGTGTCAAGAGCTAAAAAATTATAAATTGAGTTAAGCACGGAATATTGTTTCAAATGCCATTTGGTATCCAAATGGCTTAAATAAAATTATCGGACTGCCTGGTATCCGAACCCTCGACCCTTGGAATACAAGGCAGGCGCGCCTCCAGCTACGCCAAGCCCGTAGACAATATAAAATTTATAAACATGGGAAAATATTTATATTTTGTTACCTAGGCAACCATTTCTCCTATCTGTACTTTTCTTCGGGACCAAAGATTGTTAAAAAGCACACATGAACGCAATTGGCGTCCGAAATGTCGACGAAAAGAAATTAAAATAGTTTTTTATTTATTCTCCTGGCAGCAATTCTTCCTTCCTTAAGAAAGTTATTTCTTCTTTTACCCGTTCCTTGAGTCGGTTTAAAACAATTATATATTGTGTGTTATATATTGTGTGTGATTTTAAGTGCACCTTTACTTTTAAAATGCATATTTCAGCCTTTGCAAATGCATATTTTGTGTTTTTTAGTGCATATCGATCTGAGCCCTGTATATTACATTTAAATTTTCAGAACTAACAATTGTAAGTCCTGAAGAAGGTCACGATACTCGACCTAAATAATATTTTCCGCTTCATTAATCAAAAGACTAAATTGACGTTTCGGCCTTCATTTAAGGCTAACGTCAAATGTCTATTTCTTATAATTTTTTTTTTTTTTTTTTTTAATTATCAATGTATAAAGCCAAAAGCCATTACATGAGTGAGTTGTATAATGTTCAAAATTCAAAAGTGTATACAATATTATTTTCTAATTTACAATATTTTATTGCAATACAATTGTTTATTTGCAATTTACTTATATGATTAAATATTTTAATGTACAAGTCATTCAACACGAATGCTCTCAATTGCAGAGCATGCTCCAGGAACTTCACCGTCAGAAGAGCCTCCAGTTTCTTCATTGGGCTCAGCACCTCGTAGAGGGCTTTTTTACCCCAGGCAGAAATCCTCTGTAGCCGGAATATACAGGGCATCGAAAAATAATGTGCTCTAAATCCTCCTTCTCTCGCCGGCTGCAGAGGGTGCAAGCCTCCCCCAGGATTTATTATGTAGGAAACTCCACCAATGCAAAATGTGCATCTAAGTACGTTGACAACTCTTAATTGATGAATCACTCTGAGTTGGGAAATTGAGCACCCGAGGGCTGATAGATTCCCCTAGCAATGGTCGATTTTCTTATAGTAGGGAACATACGTAGAATTCATAATTCTTCCGGTATCCATACCATAATAAACTTGGTGTAGTTTCTCGCAGAGATTCTTTATATTGGACCTAAGTAATCCAACATCTTGGGATTCCCAGAGTTCATGTTCCCCTAGCATCGTAAAAAAATTTTTAATCTGACATGCCCAGTTGTATCTAGTGTTGTCTTCAGTGCTAATAAGATGAAAAAGGCGATCGTAGCAAACTTTCCCTAGACATGTTTAGAATCTTGCATAACCATTTTAGAGCCCGTTTGAGTCTATTTCTAATAAATATAGTCTATTTATATTCTTCTTCTTCTTCTTTCTAGCCTTATTCCCGCAGTGCGGGGTCGGCAGAATAGGCTTTTTTTGCAACCGAAAGAAATAGAACAAGCCGGCCCGTCACACGGTCTGACGCCTGTTGAAAATATAGAAGGAAGGGACAGACATAAACAACAGAAGGACTGCCAGTCCCAGCTCGGGTAGCTCTTGGTCGCCGTTCACAAGATGTGGGCCTCTGAGGATAAATATATTCTATTTATATAAGGAGAGGAATTGAGAATTTTTTTCTTTTATAAGGCGTGCCTGCGTAGCGCTAATATTCGACAACAATAATGACTTATTTTAAACAGGAAGAACGCGACTAGCATGCAAAGCGTTATTTTATTTTGACTAAAAAAAAAAAACTTGTTTAACAACAACAACAACAACAAAGAAGATAGGGACGTCTTTACGCCTTTTTTTTTTAATTTATTTAGAATAAGCGTGTGTGTTGTTGTTGTGTTTTGAAGAAAGAAAGAGATCGTCCCACCCAGAGAACATGATCCTTATCATCTCATTTGGTTTAATTTGTTGTGACTTGAAAATTCTTCTTAAAATTCTAGTAATTGCAATCGCGATGGAGCAACAACAACAACAACAACAACACCTTTTCAATGCTAATTTAATTGAGCAATTCGGACACAATTTTTCGCGCGCTCTGGAAATATTTGTAATAAAAAGAAAATACCAATCGTGCTCAGGTGTCAAATGGATTTCCTCGAAGGGTGTTATCTAAGCAAGGAATCTGAGAGAGAGAGAGGACAAGAGCCACGCGATGTTCATCTTCATTTAAACTCTCGGCAAATGGCGTGTCTTAAAGGGACGGGGGGAGGGGGGAGATCAAGATCAACACCAGAAATTGCATATGATAATCAAAGCTGTTTTTTTTTTTATGCAATATATAGAAGAGATAAATGTCACTTTAATTTCTCCTAACAAACTTTCTTAGGCAATATAATAAATTTGAAATTCTTTTACGAGAGATACGTATATGACCCAATAACAATTAGATAGAAAAATAATAATAATTGTGACATTTGATTGAGATTTTATTTATTTTTTTTTTTTTTTTTAAGTTTAGGGCTTTAAACGATACTTAAATTGTGTTTATTAAAACTTTTGTGGAAATATTATTAGGAGAATTTTTAATTATAGACCACATTTTTGTATTAAATATTTATTAAAAATATATAAATACTGTACAACGTTTCGACTGTTTATTCTGCAAAAATTCTCCTAATAATGATACTTAAATTGATTAACGATGTACAGTGAGGGACAATATTAAGTCCCACTCCATACGTTTTCTACTTGTGATTATTTCATTGTTTTTATAAAATAAGAATGAAAATCTTTATTGGAAAGTTCCTAGGTTTGAACTATGAAAGTTTCCAATAAAAAATATAATATTTTTTAAAAAATAATGAAATAATCACAAGTAGAAAACTCATGGGTGGGACTTAATATTGTCCCTCATTGTACATCAATATTGGGGGCCCAGGTATATTTATTTACATGGGCGTAGCCAGGAGGCAGGGGGGCCGTTGCCCCCCCTGGCTGGTCCTAAAAATTAAAAAAAAAAAAAAGCAAGCAAATATATATTTTTCCCATTGGGGAATTTTTTTTCCTTAACTTGCCCCAATCCACTACTTTAATTTAATTTTTACTTTCTCTTACCTCTATATATATGTTAATATTAGGAACCGACCGAATATTCGGTTTCGGTTACGGTTTCGGCCAGTTTCGGCCAAAAATCATGGTTTCGGCCGTAGTTTCGGTTTCGGCCAAAAAGTGGCCGAACCTTTCGGCCGGCCGAAACCAGAGTCTGAAAAAATGGGATGAGACTCGCATGCAAAAAAAAAAAAAAAAGGTCAAATAATTTGCACTTGAGGGAGAAAAAAAATTTTAGTCTCCCTAAAAAAAAGGTAAAATGATTTTCACGGGAGGGAAAAAAAATTCAAAAAAAAAAAAAAAGGTAAAAATGAAAAAAAAATTTTTATAGGAAATACAAGTTTCGGTTTCGGTTACGGTTTCGGCCGAAACTAAGGTTGAGGCCGAATATTCGGTTTCGGTTTCGGTTTCGGCTGAAAATCTTGTTTCGGTCGGACCCTAGTTAATATATAGAGAGAGAAAGTATTGCATTCATGTCAAAAATTCGATGTCGAGATTTTGATGGATCTTCACGTTTTGAGGTCCCCTGAATCCAAAAAAAGTGATTTTCGCGACATGGTCTGTCTGTCGGGGGGGGGTGTGTGTGTGTGTGTGTTCAATTTTAAGCATGAAGGAATTGAGCTATGAGGTTGAAATTTTATATTTAAGTTAAATACCTCCCGGGACCGGAAAAATAAACTTTTAATCAAAATCGGCCAAAGAATACTAGTAATTTACTGATGTACTTTTTCAGTTTTTTTCGATTTTCTCAAAATTCGCTCTAACGATTTTGATTAAAATTCAAAAATCAATTATTTTTTAGATGCTCTTTCAAATGTATATTCGCGTTTTGCTCTCAAAATTGTTTGAAGCACACTTTACTCTTTGTGCTTCATAGGAAAGATAGGAGAAATGGTTGCCATGGTTACAAAATATAAATATTTTCCCATGTTTATAATTTTGACATCTGAATTCAAATATTCCCTACCGCCGGGAACTAAATACATATCGACACAATGAAAATCTGGGGTGACAAGGACAGTACACAACTTTCGATTACCGAAGGTAAGAGAAAGTTGTGTGCTGTGCGCCAGTCACATCAGATTTTTTATTTTTTATTTAAATAAATAATTAATAATCTATGTTATATATTAATTGCAAAACCCCCCCCCCTCGCCCTAACGAGGGGTTGCCCCCTAACAAGAAGTCTGGGCTACGCCTATATTTATTTATACTACACTGGGCGTAAAAAATAGAGGAAACACTTTGTTTCTTCTTAAAAAGTTCTTTTTTAATCTACCTTTATGACACTGTAATTAATTAAACATTTGATATGAAATATTTTATACATTTCTAAGTAAATTTAACACAAATCCATATCATTTTAAATAAATAGTTGCAATTTAAATAAAACAAAGACAAAAATGTCGAAATATTTTATTTATTAATGCCTAATTTCTAAAATTTTAAAATAATCTTTCCATTTCAGTTTTTCTCTGACTATTTTATTGGAGAAATTCTTATAAAAACAAAATGTTTAATTAATCCAACTAAACATATCGAGATTATCAATTTAATTATAAGGACATCGGCCAAAAAATAAATACTTTTGCGGATTATCCGTTTATATTTGTAAATATTTCGACCCCAGTGATATGGAATCAGATGATTGATTCTATATCACTGGAATCGAAATATTTACAAATATAAACGGATAATCCGCAAAAGTATTTATTTTTTGGCCGATGTCCTTATAATTAAATTAATCTTCCAGAAAAACAATTTTTTTTTTGACGCGCAGTGTATTTGGTATTCAATACAGTAAATTCATCGGTCTGCCTGGGATCTGAACCCACTCCCTTGGTTTTTAATTTATCAATATTGACATTGTCAAAACATCTGACGATTGGGTTGCCCTTCGGGGGTAGCACCAAATGGGAAAATGCAGATATATTTTTGTTATAAAAAATATTTATTTATTCCAGGCCTGTTGATGGTCACATTGAATGACCGAAACTGTGTATTGCAATCAGTCGTCGGCAAATAAAATTTCTGAAAAATAATTGGTTCAAATTATTATAAAAACTGCACGCACAATCTGTAAAATATATTTTTTTCTTGATATACGGTATTTATTTTATTTGTACAGCTGACGTTTCGGTTCTATGTTTGAATCATCTTAAGAGCTCACAAAACGTCTTTTATAAAAGTGTCATAGTGGATTTTATACATTTTTAGAATTTTCTTGTTATCATATAATAATAATACAATGTAATCCAATCACACACTAAGTATATATTGCGTTTCCTACTTGCGTTTTTTTACACAGGGATTAATTTGTTTTTATATAACAAGAAAGTTCTACAAATGACTATGACATTTTTATAAAAGACTTTTTGTGAGCTCTTAAGATGATTCAAAGATAGAACCGAAACGTCAGCTGTATAAATAAAATAAATATATCAAAAAAAAAAAAAAATATAGCTGCATTTTGATTTTTCATATGGAGAAATAAAATCCCATGGGGAAATTCTGGATTTTCAAAAGATTTTTTGAGCCCTCCATTTATGGACAGGAATATTTTTCCTCGCCATTGCTTTGCAATCAAAACCCAACTGTACAGTGTTCATCTTTTGCATATTTAATTTCTCTTCCTCTCCATTGTCAAATGCAATCCTTTTCTTCCTTGTTTTCTGTGTTCTCTTTTATCTAATTTAATCATTATTTATTTTATTTATTTTTTTCTTTTTAAGAGAAATTTTTTTACACGAGGATTAATTTCCATTTCTTCTAATCTCACCGACAAGATGGCTGGCTGCACTATTTTACCTAACAAAAGGAAATCATTATGCATGTGATTGAAGGCCCTATATATAATGCCGCATCGATCGCTCGCTCTCTTATTGTTGTGTTCAAAGCCGGCCCCATTAGAATTCGCAAGGAACAAAGTGGTCGGCTAATTGGCCTCTCTCCATGCCGCAGCTTCACCTGTTGCCGGCCTCTAATTAACCTCCGGGTCACGGGATTTAATTGAAAAATATGATCAGACAGGGCGGAGACATGGAAATGTCACTGAATGAGATGAGAAACGAGCAATTAAACGAAAATCTAATAAATAAATAAATAAAGGGTTCAACGAGAGGAAGGAGATGGGAGGCGATTAGATCGGCTGATAGCGAGATGGAAAAGAAAGATTCCTCAATCTGATAAGTATTTTATATTAATATTATATTTAAAGAGAGAAATGAAATCTAAATTTATTATATGCACGCTATATATAAGATAATTATTTTCTAACACTATTAAAATTGAATATAGGCAGTAAAGGGATGCTGATTTGATTAAAAATCTTCATAATCATATTTGCATGAATAAAAATCTGGTGGAACTAGTCGCACAGCACACAACTTCTCTTATCTTGTTGTGTTCTGTGCTTGTCACACCTTGTCGACATACGGTATATTTACTTTCCGCCGGTATATTAAAATTCAAGATGTAATAAAATTAATAAACATGGGAAAATATATTTTTTGTTACCATCGCAACCATTTCTCCTATCTTTCCTATCAAGTACAAGAGTAAAGTGTGCCTCAAACAATTTTTATAGCAAAAATTTTAAAAAGCATCTAAAAAATAATTGATTTATGAATTTTAATCAAAATTGTTAAAGCGAATTTTGAGAAAGTGGAAAAAAACTGAAAAAGTACATCAGTAAAGTACTAGTACTTTTAGGCCGAATTTGTTTAAAAGTTTCGTGTCACGTCCCAGGAGTGTGCCTAACTTAAATATAAAATTTCAACCCTTTTCTCTTATATACCGGGTGTTTCATAAGTCAGTTTACCGAGTAAGTGTATTTGTTAGAAGCAAATAATAAATCAATTTTATTTATATTGTAATTTAATTGAAACTGAATTTACACTACACATAGATATGAATTTCCACGAACAGTGTCCTACGATGCCACCACTCCAAATACCAACTCGGTAAACTCACTTATGAAACACCCGGTATTACACGTGGGTGAAATGAGTAATGAAAGATGGCCAAAAGTCTGTCTTCAAGGAATAATAAGAGACCTGGACAACGAAAGTGGCACGACTTGGGGAAAATGGTGAAGCAAGTATACCGTAATTGGGTACAGCATGCTCAGGCCAACAGGGCAGAGATAGAAACACTTCTGACCAGGAAAATAGACCAGATTATACAGGCAGAATCGACAGTTCGTCCTTTTGTACATACTACAGAGATATCAAAGAGGAAATTGGTATGGAGAGCTATCTAAAGGACGAGAGGACGACAGAAGAGGACAAGATGCTATGGATAAGGGCGAGATGCGGAAACCTGATGGGAGGAGGAGGAAGGAGCATGCAGGATCTGCAAGAGAGGAAGAGTGGGCAACGCACATTTCGGAGAGTGTGAAGAGGTAGTGCGACTGCTGGGAGATGGCCAGGAGGAGTGTTCGAAGAAGCCTAGAGGTCATAGAGTTGACCAGAAACTGATGGAGGTGCTGAGAGCGGTGGAGAAACACTGGACGGAAGATAGGCAAAGATAGCCCAAACCCTATAGGGTACGGCTTTTGATTCGATCACTAGAAGTGAATTTAGTTTTGTTGTATATATAATTTGTAATTGTTCATTTTTGTACTAACGATTAAATAAATAATAAATGAGTGATGATTAATTTCAGGAGGAGTGGCTGAATATATATTGAGTGGTGAGGATATCCAGGCAGCCAAAAACAATAAAGAAAATTATATTTATCTTTATTTAATATGTTTGTCGACGTTTCGGCCGATATTCCGGCCTTCATTAGGACAAATGCTGTTTGCCTCGAGCTCATAGAGGCTCTTGGCAAACAGCATTTGTCCTGATGAAGGCAGGAATATCGGCCGAAACGTCGACAAACATGAAATAAAGATAAATATAATTTTCTTTATTGTTTTTGGCTGCCTGGATATTCTCATCACTCAATAATAAATAAATAATATAAAATTTCTACCTCCTAGCTTTTTTCGTTCTTTTGAAATATTTCCATTAAAATTTTGACAACGAACTTTTGACATGAATCCAAAACATTCTTTCACCTATATATAGGTAAGAGAAAGTAAAAACATCAAATAAATTAAATAGTTTGGAAAGCCATGTATTGAAAAAATTAAAATTAAATCTCACAATTATTATTCTATAATTAATCATATAAATTAATTTTTAATTGCCTTATTTTTATTCCTTATGAATGTAAGGACTAGCAAAATAAAATAAAAATTTTTGTGAGGGAAATTAATCCCCATCTTCAAAGAGTTTATATCGAAATGCATCTTTCTGTATTTATAACAAAACGTGGAGCAAATGAAGTCATAAATTGTTTTTTTTAAATACAAATTAAACCGGATTGCTGCAAGTCCCCCTTTGTTGGGCATTCACATAAATTCGTTGAATTGAATTGAATAATATATTCTTTTTTTTCTGTCTCTCCGAGTTATAATAGTAGGTAATAACACATGAGCAACGATAACGCGACAACAAAGAATAATAATAAATAATATCCCTCCTTCCTTCCTTTACCTTATAAATTGCAGCTACTATGATGATGGCACTCACGTCGAAGAATCGCAAATGATCTAAAAAAAAAAAAAAGAAAAACGATAAAATTAATGAAATAACTTCAAGATTATCATTTCTTTTTAAAGTATTTTCATTCTATAACTATACAAGTTCAAAGACGTGTTAATTTGAATATTGTTGATTCCTTTAATATCATCACAAGGAGGATTATAGAGTTGGGAAACCAAAGCTTAACAATTCAGAAATATAATAACTAAGGTCCGACCGAAACGAGGTTTTCAACCGAAACTTGTATTTCCTATACAAAATTCATATCATTTTTTTTGTTTTGAAATTTTTCCACCCTGTGGAAAATTTTTTCCCCTCCCGTGGACAAAATTTTTTCCGCCTTGAGGAAAATTTTTTTCTCCATCATTTGACATTTTTTTTGCGTGCTAGTCTCATCCCATCTTTTCAGACTCAGGTTTCGGCCGGCCGAAAGTTTCGGTTGGTTTTTGGCCGTAACTGGCCGAAACCGAATATCCGGTCTGTTCTTACTTTATACCTCCCCCGCGTAAACGGCAACACTCGACCCACCGAAGACACCCCGGAGGTCGACCACCCGCACAACATGTGAGGCTCAAAACGTAACTTTTGTTATATTAATGATAGAGATGACAAGAAATTCTTTTTTATTATTTGTTTTAGGTCCTTTTCGGCATCTGAGGTCATTTAGATTCAGCACCTATTTAATTTCAATTGATTATTATCGAATTCAATTGAAATAAAAATTCTCATCTGGGACAGAAGAACCAGAATTTTTAGAAGTATGATTTTTGTAATGGTTAAATTATCATCATTATCAAGGCCTACAAAAAGTAAATTTAAACAAAAATGTATGGATATACCAACGATTCTTAACTTTAGCGCTAAACCTACACATTTGTAGTGTAAGTTTAGCGCTAAATACTTAAAATACATTTTATTGAATGAGGGGGGGCGCGATGAAAATTATGTTTGAAAATTCGGCCGCGAATACTGAAAGATAGGGCTGGACGGTAAACCGGTAAAAATTTTTTACCGAAAACGCGGTAACGAACCTCAAATTCGAAAAAAACCGGTTTTTCTCGAAAGTCGGTAAAAACCGGGAAAGCCTAGGTTCCGCGAAAAAAAAAATGTTCCGCGCTGGCATATCTTTGCCCCGCCAAAAAAATTTAGCGCGGCGGTAAACTTTTGTTCCGCGTGCGGCAAAAAATAGCCGTCTCTAAAAAAAAAAGGTAAAATATTTTTTCGCCCGGGGGAAAAATTCAGTTCCGCGAAAAAAAAAATGTTCCGCGGGCGGCAAAAAATTGACGGGAAAAAATTTTGGTTAGGCGAAAAGAAAAAATGTTCCGCCTCCAACTGTCTCGGTACGCCTCTGCGGTTTTTACCGACTTTCGAGAAACGCTGATCTATAGAAAAGTTGAAAGGCCATGAGGAAATAATCCAAAAAATCAGCACGTATTTTTTTCTAAAATTCATTAAACTTTTAAATCAACGCTGACGTTTCGGTTCTCATTGAAATAATCATCGGAGTGTTGGTAATGTAAAAAAAAAAAAAAAAAAAAACAAGTTTTTGTTAGCAAACAATGCTAAGGACCGCAAGATAGTTAGTTCAGAGAAAGAAGACTGTTGAACGCCAGTGATGCAATCAATTCTTCATAATATATTTGTAAATTTTAAATGGTTATATAGCAGAATCAAAAAATTTAAATTATTTTACGTGACAATTTTTTCCGAAGTGTTATCTTCATTTTTCATTTTCCATAATTTAATCTTCTCTTTCTTATAATAATCTTTTCTTTATTAACATGCTAAAATAATGCAGTACTTTGAAATGCGATATTTAGAGTAGAAGATATTAATAATAAAAAATAAAAATTTTCTTCAGGATTAAAAAAAATACCTAGCCCCATTTTGTGTTTGCAACACTTGAATCCATTAATAAAACTCTTACAACATAAATGTGCCAGCAAGTTTCTAAATAAAATAATTATGAATATATTTCATTTTTAAAGAGGGAAAATCATCGCCCCGATTACAATAAATAAGAAGAGAGAGAGAGAGAGAAAGAAGTTTCCTGTTTGTGAATGAATAAAAGGGGACAAAAGCACCAGCAGCAGCACAATCGACAGTGCTGGCTGGCACGCAGTTAAATGCACTTTATGGGCAGATGCAGTACCCAACTTGTAATAATTGAAGTGTGCAGGCGCGCAGCTAAATGGAAGCTCGGCTTTTATTTTATGATTATTAAATCCAGTTCTCCTATTAGAGGCCTACTTTATGAGCCCTTGTCATAATTTGAATATTTTTAAGATACACTGCGCGTTAAAATCAGTGGAACATTTTGTTTCTTCTTAATCTACCTTAATGATACTCGAATTTAAGAAACATTTAATATGAAATATTTTATTTAATTCACACTTCCTAAACAGACTGCTGTCCATTAATTCGGGAAGCAACAATACAAAAAAAAAAATCAAGCTTATACAAAAGATAACACACTCGGGGGGGGGGGGGGGTAATTACCCCCCCCCCCCGAGAAACACCTCTGGATCCGCCCTTGCCCCCTATGTATGGTTTTAGAGGATTTTATATAGAAAAAATTTGATTCCTCTGCCTCGAATTAAAAGATGGAACAAATATATCCAGGAGGGACTGAGGAACAACTGAGTCCCTTCTACCTAAATATCTTATCCATTTCTAAGTAAATTTAACACAAGTCCATATCATTTTAATAAATAATTACAATTTAAATAAAGCAAAGACAAAAAATTTTTTTATTAACGCAAAATTTCTAAAATTTTAAATTTAATTTTTCCATTTCAGTTTTTCATTGTCTATTTTATGGGAAATTCTTATAAACACAAAATTTAAATTAACATCCAGCAAAACATATTTTATGTTGATTTGTCCCTCAAATTGAAAATCGACATATTTTTTTTTTTTATTTTATTTAAATTGTATTATATTGATTAAAATGATATGGATTCGTGTTAAATTTACTTAGAAATGTGTAAGATATTACATCATAAATGTTTTTTATACTAGAGTATGATTAAGGTAGATTAGAATAGGTCTTCTTAAGAAGGAACAAAATATTACGTTTTTTTTTTTTTTTGACGCGCAGTGTATTTAATTTATAAATAAAATAACTCTAACCAACCTGGAGAGCTACGCCCTTTTGATTTCTAATTTGGAATTTTTATTTTGGAGGCCTAATGCCATCTTCAGTGAATTTCACCTCTTCCCATACACTTAGAACACTTGAAAGCGACCATATTGCTCTTCTTTTTAATGTTTCCTATTTTTCCCGAGAAGAATTATTATATTTCATCGATAAAGTAGAAATATAAATATAATTAAATTATAAAAGCCTTGAATAAGTTGTAAGCAAACAAGAAATCGACGAGATCTTTTCAATTGGTTGCCTGCTCTGAGAAGGCAAGGATAAAAGAAAGCACCAATCGCAATGGCGGATCTCAAGTACTCATTATCAATAGCGTTCAAAATAAATAAATGAAATTAATAAATAGATAAATGGAGAGGATGTCAGTCAAACAGAAAAAAAAATCCGAATAAAAGAAAACGTTTCGGCTTTAAATAAATAAAGCCACCGACACTGATGATGGGGGGTGTAGGAGCGGCGTCAAAACGTCCTTAAAAAATAAACTAGACTATTATAACGAATTTTTCAATGCGGTTTATTTTTTAATGAATTAAATTCATAAGAGATTATTGGGACATCGAGCTATAATTTTTTTAATGACTTATTAAAATTAATTTTTTTGTTATCAAGCAAATACAAAAAAAACAATCTGTCCCAATAATCTTTAATTTTTTTTTAATTTAAAAATGAATTTATTGTTATTATTAATCACATATTAATTAAGAAATTTTTAAAATAAGCTTAGATGATTTATTTAAAAGCCAACTGTCAAATTAGTTCAGCATTCTTGCAATAGATGGCAGGCTAGTCTAACAGCCGATATAGTATTAGCCTATATCTGGCCTATATTTATATATTTTTATGCTTTTATAAAAGATACATAATATATAATAACATTTACAAAGTATTCATAGTTAAAAGATCAAAGAAAATCAACCAAATGCATTAAATATTATTAGCTACCATTCTGACATCTCTTGGCAAATTTTCGTAATAGGTGTTTTTTTTTTTTTTTTTTTTTTACTTTTGAGGACACACAACGCCCTCTTCTCGGGAAAAACATGCGTAACATCTACCTCCTGAACCCCCTTAATTAAAGCCGAAATGTTTTTAACCTCTAATCGTTCGACAGTCACTTCTCTTATGGTCATCATTCAATTTTTAAGCAGGAATTTTGAAGATTACAAGAAAATTATTTTCGTTCTAAAATTCCTATAACTTTTTGAAGTATTAAGTGTTGAAGTTACGAAATGAATACAATTGGCGGGGGTGGATATTTCGTTCTATGACTCCTAATTAAATCAAATTCAAAGAAGCAAAAATTAATGCGACCTCAGAGGATGGCAAGCCCGTCAAAAGCGGGCGGCGTAGCTAGTCGAGAATTAAAACAAGTCCTTGATTTCACTATAAATAAATGAGAAATGATTTGTGTTAATCGAACCATATCACTTCAAGCTTTTAGGTGATTAGTTTGAAATTGATAATAATAAAAAAAATAAATAAATAATTTGTTATTTATTGATCGTAAAAACCAAGAGATCGATTAAACTAAATAAATACTGTACTTTTATTGTGATCATACAATAGGTAAAATTAAACAAACGTGTTTCTATATCAATTTGGTGTTTGATAATAAATTACAAGCTATTATTATTATGTTTAATCGTTTCTATTAAATATATATATAGAGAACATTAATCATTTAGGATTAAATTATTTATCAGCCATTGGATAATAATAGATTAAAGTTTATCTATTTTTTATTTTATGTTATGACTCCATTTTAGAATTATTTATAACTAGCTGCTCTGCCCGCCTTCCGGCGGGCTTCGCCTCCTTGGGCCCTCTCCGCCAGAGGCCATATAAGTCTCACTCTTATTTTTAAAATTTAAAAATTCTCTTATTATTAATTATATATATTTGGGGTCCAGGCAAGGGCGGATACAAGGGGGGAGGGGTAAAGGGGGTAATTACCCCCCCCCCGAGATTTAAAAACTAATATTTAAAAATTCGATTTGTATTAAATACAAATCAAATTTAAACGGACGGGAAAAAAATCCCGGTTCCGCAAAAAGAGGGAAATTTTTGAGATTACCCCCCCCCCCCCAGAAACACCTCTGGATCCGCCCTTGGGTCCAGGTATTATTATTTAAGCCATTTGATATCCAAATGGCTTAAATAAAATCATCGAATTGCCTGGGATCGGAACCCGCGACCCTTGGTATACGAGGCAGTTGTTTCACAAATTCATTTTGTTTATATTTACATGTTTTTTAAAGACACCTGTATGATTTTGTTTTGATTTTTTTTTTTTTTTCAAAATTAACGAAATTTTCTTTTTCTTCTTTGATTTTTTTAAAAACTATTCAGTTTTCGAAAAAATGTCACAAAACTTTTTATAATAAACTAATTTATCATAATTGAAATTGAAATTTCAAAATTTTTGAAAAAACTTATTAGGTAAACTACTTCCAAGTGGCGTATTTACTCCAAAAGTTGATAGAAATCTACAATTTTAGTGTAAGGAGTATATACCACACAGACAGACAGACCATGTTGCGAAAACCACTTTTTTTGAATTCAGGGGACCTCAAAAAACGTGTATATCCATCAAAATCTCGACACCGAATTTTTGACATGAATCCAATACTTTCTCTCTATTTATAATAATATATATAGAGATAAAAGAAAGTAAAAAGAACCATTCTACATTTGTATTTGTCATCTCGTCAGTATACATGTGAAGCGAGTACTCTACCTCTTGTTGGAAATGAAATTTTTTTTTTTAAGAAGATCGATTTTCCCCATTAAACGAAAAATCCTTCATTCTATTATTTCCTGTCATTTAATTTGAAATGAAGTATTTAAAAGGCGATTTACATAAAATTGAACATGCAAAGAAAATATTTTGAAGGGGATCTATTTGCATAATTTCTCTCTCTAATATATTTTAATTAGACTAAATACAAGGTCTGGTAATTATTTTAATTTGGCTGCGCTAGCCCTTGGGCACCCCTTGGCATGCCTCT
The DNA here is from genome assembly GCA_023213315.1 of Euborellia annulipes. Classification (NCBI taxonomy): domain Eukaryota; kingdom Metazoa; phylum Arthropoda; class Insecta; order Dermaptera; family Anisolabididae; genus Euborellia; species Euborellia annulipes. Next base: position 137,851 of record JAKCPI010016129.1, read on the forward strand.
AATGAGACGAGAATTTGTTGCTTTTTGTCTAATTAATAGCAACCATTTCCATAGATTATTGCTAATCTCTGCAATTTCAATCAATTCTATTCTAGCCAAGTGCAATCATGTGCAAAAGAGCATATATATGTCAAAAAAAAAAAAGAAAAATTTCTAGCCTATCTTTATATGAATCTTTTTCTCCAAATGATTATAATTATATTTCTTTTTCTAGCCAATATCTATTAGATATAATTATTATAATAATAAAAAAAAAGCATCACTTAGATGAGAAAAAATTATTTCTATTTTTATGGCTCATAATTTTGTGAAAAAATATGTAATATCCATCCTATAACGCTTTTATTATTACTCGATTATCATGCGTTTCTTATTTCATAATTATTTCGACCCTGATGTGTTAATAATAATCTCTCTCTCTCTCTATAGGTCAATAAAGTCCCGAAATAATCCCTTGGATGTGAGATGAAAGTCGAGTAAGTGAGGGGGGGGCTCCCCCCCCTTCTGTTAAAATTTATTCATCATTGGGAGATTTCATTATTTTAAATTGAACGTTAAAAATAGAAGTGTTAAGAATAAAAACAAACAAACACAACAAAATACAAAAACACCATGCGCGTCAAAAAAAACGTAACAACGAAGCCCTATTCTAATCTATCTTAATGATACTGTAATTTAATTCACATTTAATATGAAATATCTTAAACATTTCTAAGTAATTTTAACACAAATTCATATCATTTTAAATAAATAATTACAATTTAAACAAAACAAAGACAAAAATGTCGAAATTTTATTTATTAACCCTAAATTTCTAAAATTTTTAAAATAATCTTTTCATTTTACTTTTTCTCTGTCTATTTTATTGAAAATTCTTATAAAAACAAAATTTTGAATTAATATCCAACAAAAGATATCGAGATTATATTTATTTGTGTTAAATTTACTTAGAAATGTATAAGATATTTCATATAAAATGGTTAATAAATTACAGTATCATTAAGATGGATTAGAATAGTTCATCTGAAGTGTTCCACTTTTTTGATGCGCAGTGAATATAAAATATCACAAAGAAATCTAAAAAAAAAAAAAATAGAAAAATATCCTAGAAAAGCAAATATGACAATTATTATTCAAAAATATTATAATTGCTGACAGTCCTGAGCAATGTCGGCTCTAGGATTTTGGCGACCCGATACAGAACAGTAATTGACGTCTTACAACTTTACAATTTTGCAATTGTTCGCCTTCGGTGGAAAATTCCCCGGATCACGGAATTTTTTCCGCCGTGCGAAAAAATTTTATTTACGACTCTGAATGCAGGAATTTGCTCACCCAAGGGGGTCCAGGTGGTTAAATATTGCGTAAATTATGGCGTCCCGATTGCTAACACGTAGAGCCGGCTCTGGTACTGAGGATGGTCTTTATCAAGAACGAAACGTTAGCCTTCTGGGTCTATTAATAAAGTCCCAGGATTTTTTTTTTCAACAACTTTCAGCATCAGAATTCATACGATCGCAAATAGTTTTTTTTTTTTTTTTTTAATATTATTTAAAACAAAATTACATTTTTGGTAGACGTTGCAAATAGCCAGCAGCAGCGTTAATAGGTGGCTCACCAAAAAAGGTGGTGCCTCTATTTAATTTTATATATCTCAATAAAAATGTATTTATTTAAATGTTTTTAACTGCATATCATAATTACCAAATGAAATTGACATGGTTAAAAAAAAAAGTAAAATCAAAGTCCCCCCTTCATATTTTATTTATTATTGCATTAAAAATTAAATAAATAAACGTTTTAATAATTTTATAAAGCAATCAGTCTAGTTGTTTACCTTCTAAAAATTTAATTATAACTGCATTAGGAGTTTTACGCTCAGGTAGCTGCTATATCTATTTACGTGTTTATTGCAAAGTTATAATAAACACGAATCAATATAAAAAAACAAGTCAAAGAGAAAAAAAATGATTTAATTGAAACGTTAAGTTAAGATAATAAATAATCTGAGGTAACAGTTAAAAAAATTTCAAAACGTCACAAATATTTAGCGACACAAAAAAATAGAAACAAAAGAGGGAAAATTAATGAAGAAACAAAAAAAAAGAGATGATGGTTTGTGTAAAGAGACCGTAATATTTTCAATAAATTTAAATTCTCAGAGACCCGAGTAAAAATGATTAAAAATGATCGAGGGATACACACGCCCGCAGCAGGTCTGCATAGTGAACCTTTAGGGACACTCAGGGATTCACACGCCCACACCAGGACCCCTTTTCCCTTTTCCCTTCCTGCATCCTTGCCTAAAAATCAGTTTAGTTAAGGAGTTTCGGGGTTAATAATTATTATATACAGTAATTTTTGTTTATTCATAGGTTTATGTAAGAAAACGTATGACCCAGATAATAAAATTCACCTAAGTATATGTTTAATAAAGCTTTTATTTATTTATTTATTTATTTACCAAAACTGTCCTACAGCCGTAAACCATTTACAGGACAGTGAACACATTCAATTGTACAAACAAGAACAAGAACATGCACCAGGTCATGAGACGGGCTTATTTGCAGAGATTTGATCCACTGATTTAGGCGGTTTGAAGAAAAGGTCTATATGCTTATATTTGTTATTATAAAGTTCACACATTCTAAGTAACGGGGATCTTTTAAAAAAATTATTATCTGAATGTGGGAGATAAAAAAGGTCACATCCGCGAGTAGTCCTCAGAGGGGTGTGAAAGTTAAGGAGGGCCAGGGAATTGGGATCATCCACAGTTCCACGCGCAAGCTTTGACAGGTGGAGAATATGAATAGATTCTCTTCTACCCCCAAGACATCCAAGGCCATATTCCTCCAGGAGAGTAAGGTAATTGAAAGAGTCATCAGCAGGGTATTGCCCATGCTGTTTGTAAAACAGGTATTTGGAAAATTTTTTATTGACTCTTTCAATTTTGTTGATATGTACCTGATGTATGGGACGCTTTTGAGATTTGTAGTTCATTATCTTGGGAGTTTTTAATTATGGATCACATTTTGTATTAATTATTTATTAAAAATATAAATACTGTACAACGCAAATGTAATGTTGCTAACTTCATTGCATAAAAAATGCTACGCCCCCGAGCTTGGCGTAGTTGGTAGCGCGCTTGCCTTGTATACCAAGGGTCGGGGGTTCGGATCCCAGCCAATTTGGATACCAAATGGCTTAAATAAGAATACCCGGACCCAAATATATATATTATACAAATAACGGTTATCGTCTTCTTCGCTTTGTTCCCATGATGCGGGGTCGGCGGGCCTAACTTTTTCCCTCCAACCCTATCACGCGTTTTTGCGACCAGAAGAAATAGGACAGGGACGGTCTGACGCCTGTTGAAAAAAAAAAAAAAAAAGGAAAGAAGAGACAAACAGGATTGCCTGTCCCAGCTCGGGCAGCTCGTGGTCGCCATCCACCTACCCACAAGATGTGGGCCCCTAAGAGAACAAATAACGGTTGTCGTTTAAAGTCTTAAATGGCATAAGTTGCCGAATGTGTGAATGTGAAAAAAAAGTGTGTTCAAAAAAAAAAAAAAAATTGCTACTAACTTCACGTAGATGTCTCTTAGAGGTTAGTATACTTGGGTCGGAGCAGTCGAAACGTTGTATTTTAAATAAATAATTAATACAACAATGTGGTCTTATAATTAAAAGACTTCAATAAAAAATTCACTTGTCTGAAATTCTCGATCCTTTCAAGTTGTATTTTACACAATAAATCGTTGGCAACATCTTTATCTCCTTTCCTTGTGAGTCATTTTTCACTTGATTGGTCCTCTCTTAAAATAACGATTTTTTTTTTTTTTTAACGAAATGATAGGTTTTTCCTCTCCTCGGTTCAAATTCAACGACTACACACACACACACACCTGCTTATTTATTAAATCGATCAATAAACAAAATCACTATGTTTATCAGAAAGAGGGGCCTATTCTATACTATATAAACAATTTCTCGCCTAATCTTATACTTGAAATCTCAGTTCAAGCGTTAACCCAATTCGTTATGCTTATTATCAGCCCTTTTTTGTTTTTGTTGTTTTGCACAACTCTTCAATTAAACAAAATTACTTTGATTTCTTAAGGCGTTTACACACGTAACTGCAAACTTGACAATCTTTTTCTACGAACAAACTGTATCGTCTGTATCAGAATTTTGTCCAAGCATTTCAATTGTGCAAGCCGCTTGATGCTCGATTGAATTTGAATCATGCACAAGCATATTTGCGCAAGCCGCCATTTTATAGACGTCTTGACATTTGATATTTATTTAATCCAGTGGTTCCCAACCTTTTTTGGCCCATCGCCCCTTTCTGGAGGTTGTCTATCACCTACCCCCCCCCCTTTTCATTTTCATTACGATTTAAAATTTTTAACGAAAAAGTACTTTATTTCAAAGTGAATCACTCAAGTTCCTCAGATAACGTTTTCTTTTCAAAGTGAAAAAATACAACCCCAGCAGAAATAATGACTGAAACGTTGAAATTTTTAAATATGAGTAGGATGGAAGCCAGGAAAGAAATCAGACAAAAATTTAATCAATCTTTAACTAATTTTTAATTTCGATTGCCGACGTTTCGGACGCAAATCGCATCCTTCCTCAGGACAATCGGTAGTTAGTAAAAATAGTTAAAGATTGAGTAAATTTTTGACTGATTTCTTTCCTGGCGAACCTTTTAAAAATCTAATAATCATTTTATTTTTATGAAGAAAATAACAAAAATGGATTTCTTTCGGTCAATCTTTATTTAATGAAAACAAAAATGACAAAAATTATTAATCAATTCTAGATTGGGACGTTTCAATTCTAGATTGGAATTCTCTTCAGACTATTTTATTTTTATGTCAATATTTTTTCCTCTTCTTTCCTGACCATCCTGTAAATAGGAGATTTTTCTCTTTGATTTATTCTTTTAAATTTTAGTTAACTCTAATAATTTTTCCCCCTTTGAATACTCATCGCCCCCCGCTTATTTATCGCCCCCTTGATATCCCAAATCGCCCTCAAGGGGGCGATCGCCCCCAGGTTGGGAACCACTGATTTAATCTATTTATATAATTCGCTAATATTCGTCTGTCTGTATGTCTGTCACGCTCTATTTGGCAACTTCCCGTTGGAATTTTGAAATGAAATTTTATATGCTTCTCGGGATTACAGGAAAATTATTTTCGTCCCGAAATTTCTATTAATTTTTGAGTTAT